>JAOEGS010023610.1:42804-53028 GCA_025447755.1 Corythornis vintsioides | reverse complement strand
TACTACATAAAAATAACAACAAAACTGCTATATATATATATATATATATATATAAAAACCCAAAATGAAAAACAAAAACAAGAAAAAAAAAAAAACAAAAAACCAAACAAAACAAAAACCAAAACAACAAAACCACCAAAAAAAACCCTGGAAGCTTTATCTAGTTACCTCCCTTTAATTTGGGATAAATTAACATAGATATATTTGACATAATGTAATAATGTTTTATAATGTTTTCACAATTGTTGAATGGAATTGAATTGCCAACAGTTTCACACTTTTAGTTCTAGAAAATTTGTAGAAGGAGCTTTTCTACTTTTATTTCTGAATACTGAATATTTTCTTATGTTTCCTGCTAAAATCAAGGGGCGTATTTCATAGACTAGTTTACATTGAAGGAACCTTAAAGATCATCTAGTTCCAACCCCTCTGCCATGGGCAGGGGCTCCTCCCACTGGATGAGGTTGTTCAAAGTCCCCTCAAGCCTGGCCTTGAGCATTTCCACCAGCAAAGTGGTGTCCACAACTTCTCTGGGCAAGTTGTTGCACCATCTCACTACTCTCACCGTGAAGAATTTCTTCCTAATAGCTAATCTAAACCAACCCTCTCTTAGTTTAAAGCCATTACTCCCTCGTTAGCACATTAGTCCCTCTCCAGCTCTCTTGTAGACTTCCTTTAGGTACTGAAAAACTGCTCTAAGTTCTCTCCAGAGCCTTCTCCAGGCAGAAAAACCCCAAATCTCTCAGCCTGTCTTCATATGGAAGGTGCTCCAGCCCTGGGATTTTTAATGCTATTTTAGAAGACTGATTATGAGCATTCATAAGTGAGCAACCATATGAGTTATGAGTGAGTTGATTTGATGTTTCCAGTGAATTTATTTAAGGTGCCCTGTAAATGTTACTGGCTAGATTCCATGCAGCAGTGAAGGTTTTAATTTCCACTGAAACCAAGGGTGCTCTCAGGCTTTCTAGATAACATGGTCCTGCATTTTTGCACTTTTGTTACTGAATATTGGTACAGCTATCCATCTTTTGAGCTGTATTCTGCTTTTATGTTTTCACTTCACGACCAACCAGTACTTCATCTATTTGATTTTTGTAGTTTCCTTTATGCATGAATACCTATAAAACTATTTACTTAAGGAATTTTTTTTTCCCCATTTAACTTAAATACATATTGTTCCAACTTTCTTTTGTGACCCAACAAAGCTGATGCTTGAGCCATGGAGGCTCAACAACATTACCCCAAGGTGCCATTGCCATCAGAAACATCATCCCCACCTCCTCAATTCCTCTTGTGAGCTGAACACAGGGGTCAGGTCAATTAATGACATACTACTGGACCATGAGGTACTACTGTAGGCTTTAGTGTCAGCTTTTTCTGTGGTAGTCATTGATGTAGCTTACCATAGACAATGCTATCTTTCAGCTAACCACAAGCCTGAAGAAAACTGGAGCTGTAAGGAAAGAAAACCAATTCGAGGTAATTCTAGAGAAGATTGGAAAGCTGTCAGCAAGAGGAAAACAATTTGAAAAAAGACAAGTATTTGCTGTCAAGAGTCATTATCCTTTAAGAGGTCTGCTCTCAGATTCTTGCAGTTTCTTGACAACTAAATAAAATCAGAAAGCCAAAATACATATTTGGCAACTTGGGGAATTTTTTTGTTGTTCTTTGATATCACCTCTAGACTCAAGAAGCAGCATGATGTATGTTTTCTTGCTTCCATTCTGAGATTGGTTACACAAGCCTGAGGAAATTCCTTTCCTCTAACTTAAGCATGCTTTTGTAAGTATAAAATTATAAAGTATTGGTTTCTATCTGTTTCCACTTTTATTTCAGTCTAAGAAAAAAGGGAAACAATGGTGATTGAAAATCTGAAGTTCCTTAAGTGTTAGAGCACCCCTTGATTAAATGCCACTAAAGTAATTGTTTAAATCATTATTGCCCTGACTGAATGTTGTGATTGCTCCTTTAAACATAAAAAAATAAATCTTACTTGTGAGCACAATGTCAAACATGACTGATTTTGGACATTTAGGTATTTCCCCTATGCTTCATGGAAAAATTAATAAAATGCACTTCTGAAGCAAGTGTTACTGCTTTTTGTTTTCTACTGTAGTGAATAATCTATCCTTGCCATGATTTCAAGTATATCAAGGTTGTGACATAGACTTTTTTTTTTCTTGTTTCTATTCCATTCCATATTCTGTTGCAAGTTCTTAATTTTCATTTTTCTTGCTATGTGCAGTAAAGTATCACCCATTTTGATGACAAAAAATGGACATTGAAGAAAAAAATCTGAGAGTTTTGCCTTGCTGACCAGCTCTGAATTTTATGTCTGTGTTGTGGTCTCTGTTTTTTTGATGAGCATGATGAGGGATTGGGGAAGAAAGCTACAGTCAGAAAATAATATAAGAAATCCTACAACTATTTCCTCAAAGTGTTGAGGAGCATCTTTATTTGATGAAACCTGTAGAAATTTCTACATTTTAAAGCATTACTTGGAAACTTTGCTGCTAATTACAGAATAAAAGTGATATTAACTGGAACACAAAAATGTAAACTATCCTTGCTTCTAAAAGTGTTTCTGGGTAACTTATGTGTACTACATTATCATCCAAATGATTCACAGATTCACAGATATTAGGGGTTGGAAGGGACCTAGAAGATCATCTAGTCCAACCCCCCTGCCTGAGCAGGATTAAATGAATCAAATTCCATGTTTGAGTTTTGATCTTTGGAGAAACAATTACATGCACAGTGTTTAAAAGTCAGAAGTTTCTTTATTCGATTTTTATTATTTGTTTCTTTTACTAATTTTGCAGATATGAAAATTCTATTATTTTTTTTTTCAGGTAAAATATTGATCTATGTTAAGGGAAAGAGAAAAACCTTACTATATGTCAGCCTTGATTTAATTGGAGACAATATTGCTGTGAATCTAGAACGTAAGTATATTCTATGGCAAACAGGATGTATGTGAGTATATAGAGTGGGTTAGGTTGGGGTTTTTTTAAATTTAAAACAAAGCATTTGTCAGAAAGCCAAACCTCTTGCTCTGTGGGTGAGATAATTTTAAAATACCATCACTGATGAATTAAAAACTAATGTGTACTAGCAGAGCTTCACAAGTTCTTACATGGAAATGAACCAAGGTTTCTGAGACTTTGAATTTCATTTTCTGTCTCTTCATCCTACTGGAATTGTATTCCCTTTTTTTTTCCTCTCATTCATCACTTCAGCTTAACCTGCTTTACCTGCAGTGCCTATAATTTAACAACATAGAGGAGGAGAGAAACAGAAGTGGGCTGAAAACCCATGCATATTATCTCTGGCTTAAATTAGCTTGAAGCTCCTTGTTTTGTCTACTCTATATTACTTCTTAGCCTGAGATATTTTGCAGGCTTTATATTTTTGCTGGATTTTACCAGGACAGAATATTTCTCCTAGAAAACCCCTATTTCGTATACCTTATCTCTTTTTGGAGTTTACAACAATTTTCAGGCTAACTCTCTGAAAGGAAAAACCACTCTATGACTTAAAATTAGAAGACTGTCTTCTGTATGAACCTAATGGAACACCATTCATTTTGCTGAAATGGCCAATGTTTTATACTAGGCTTCTGACAGTTTTTCAGATATTCTTATCTATCTGTTTGTTCATATTGTCCTTTCTAGGTTTTCAAGCAATTAGTTTTTATTTGCACGCATCATTTCACTGCTTTGCTCCCAGGATACAGCGTTTGCTTTCTGGCTGTCCTATGACTTTTGTCCCCTCATCTTTCCTTTTGGGCTTTTTACTCAGTTTCTTTTAGGCTTCTGTCTGAATTATTTATCTGTAGGGTTACTCTGTTTGTTAGTTTTTAATTTTTCTTTTCCCCTCCTTTATTGACTTCTAGTTGCTGGTAGGTTTTTCTTCTTCTTAGTGTAGGAAAGCACTACAGCAATGTGTTTATTCCTTTTTAACAATCTGAACAATGATTATACCAGTCATTTATGTTACATTCCCTAAACTGAACATTGACTTTTTTTATTACTCTTTAATCATATGACTGTATTGAGTTCAAGTGGTTCTTAATTCTTGAAGATTCTATATGAAGGAAGAAACAGCAATTTTTAAAATAAACTAATAGTAGAAAAGATACTTTTATCACAATTTCACAAAGTTACTTAAAGTTGATTGATTTTTAATTTTGTCTCGACTGGTCTTGGCATTAATTTGTGTTATTTATTAGAGTTTAATCTCTTCATAAGGTGATGTGACTCAGTAACCATGTTATATTCAGGGGAAACCTCAGAAAAAGATAATGGGGGAAAAAATACCAAAAAATATATTAAAGAGCTTGTTTATAAAAATGAATTGGTTCTTTCAATATCTGTTTTCAGTTAGCATATGAATAGTCTTTCACATAAATGTATTTCATTTGCTCCAAATATTTTCAACCACAGCCATCTAAATCAAATTATGATCTATGCATTCACCATATAATTTCTACTAATACTTCTTTAATAACAATGTTTTAGTAACAACTTAATAATTTGTACTCTGTGTTTATATTTGGAACAAGTATTTATACATTTAATAACATGTTATGTACTAAATTGTATTTGAAAAGGAGAATTTCAGAAATTATTATGTGGACATTAATAATGATTAGGGGTTTCACACACCCTTGAAGTAGTTTTATATATGTGAATAGCTATTCCATTTAGATATTGATATATAAAAACAATTATGATAGGACATATTTGGCTTACATTTAGCACTTATGGAATTTGCAGTAGGAAACTTTTGGCCTCACATGCAGCTCTCTGGTCTCTGTGGGGTTACCCTGTACTTATGCTGCACGTGTATGTTAATGTTTGCATGATTAAAAATGTATTCTTTAATTGTAAACTTTTAAGCTTATTCCTGTCTCAAACTGAAACTCGGAAGTGGTGCAAGGATGATAATTGAATAAAAGAGATGGTTGAGTATTTATTAAAAAGTTTAAGATGTTTAAAATTGTTCCTAGTAATAAATAAATTTGCTGTAACTAATTTGGTGATAATTAGTACTACCAGTAAAATACTATGTTGGGAGGTGAGGGAATATAGAAAATACAAAATATAGTCACATTTTTTTCTCTTCTACATATATACTGTATTCTCTAGACATTCAATTATTTAATTTCAAGGTTTTATTCAGCTTCATAAAGGTCATATCCTTTCACCTATACAGTCCCCCTAACACCAGCTGGAACTGAGAAATGTTTTTGCAGGACAAATAGACATAAAAAGAACAAAGAATTGGATGCAAGGTGAGAACAGGACATTCTGGTGCTATACTTGGGCTGTAGGATATCTTTTGAAAGTAAAACCTTGATGTTCAAATACAGCAAAATTTTCCAGGGGGAAGTTTCCTGATATCTGAACTTTTTTAGTTCAGTGCTATTTAAAGTATTCATGGACTAGGGAAGTACACCTTTTATTATTTAGAACATACTATTCTGGGAGTTTGTTCTGAGTGTCTGTTTTATTAGTATCTGATAGATATTGATAGACACAGACTATTGATCAATATTTCCTATCAACATTCCACTTCCTCATGTTGAAGTTTCTCATGAACTGTAGCGAAGGACAGGATAGAGGGATCAACACCATTACATCTGAAATTGAGAAGATAATGAATGTAAGTTACATGGTCATTATATGGTACAACTATGTTTGTGGCAAAAACTCCATAGTTTTTCACTTTAACTTATGAAAATACTGAGAATGCAACCACTCAGATTTGTAGTCATGTACAAGTTTAAAATGACCTTGGAAAACCCAGGCAAATTAGCACTAGACATGACCTATGAAGTGGATATTTTGTGTGATACTTCCTTGCGTGGTGCTGATAACTGTTGGACTGATACTTGTTTTTGATTATTGGCAATAGTCTCTTTTTAAAACACCACGTTTTTTGAAAATAAGTCTTATTCTTTAATCTTACTTTGGAGTTACCCTCTAAGAGAGGTTATTGGTGAGACTTTTTGTAATCTGTTGCTATTTTAATTTATTTTCAATTGATAATCTTACACTGCATTATTGAGGCTCTTTAAACATTTTGTGTGATAAAAATGCAGTGATCAGCTTCTGATTTTTGAGTTTTTAAAAGGGCTTTTGACAATGTTATTTGTAATACATCTTTCAATTTGCAAAGCACTACTTCCTATTTTTAGAATCTGCTGAACTTTAGGGCAACCTATCAGATATATCTAGGTTTGCCTAGTGTTTATTTTGTGAAAAAGTAAAAGATTAAATAAGAACTGTAGTGCTTACTGGAATTCTGTATATATAGTCTGCATTATATTAGATGTGCATCTGTTACTTAAAATGATCTCAAAAACTTGGGATGCTGAGGCAGCATCTGCCTGCACAATAAAAACACTTTGTCTTTCTTTTTCTTATTCATTGGTAAGGTAATCTACATATATTTTCTAAAAAGTTAGAAATTGACTCTTGTTTTCATTCACAAATTTACAGAAGCCATAGCAGGCATGTGTTGGTCAAGCTGTCATCACTTTTTAAATTATTTATTCTTTACTTGTCTGCTAAGGCCCCAGGTAAACCTAATCAAGTTGTCCTGGTGCTACAATGTGTGTGGCCAGCAGTAGTACAGCTTTAGAAAATTCATCTTCATAAGGGTAAGGTTACCTTTAACTTATAAAATGAGAGCAGTTGGAACAAAGTACAGATATAGTTAAAAGTACTTACAAACCTGTTAAAATAACTGGACACACTAGTATGATTTATAGAGTCATCCAGATAATTAATTCAATTTGTGCTCTGATGGTTACATTCACAAGTAGAACTAAAGTGCCCAGCTTCATTAGATTACATTAAATTGCTAAGTGCACCTAGACACTCTAAACCAGGAAATACTAAAAGTTTGTCAAGGTTGTGGGTTTATCTTGTCTCAGATCACAGTTTTTGTCTTCTTCCTTTCTTTCCTATGTTCTTCTTTGTCAAAAAAGTTGTTTGAAAGCTTACAGAAGTTAAAAATAAAATTGAGCATATTAACATGTTAATGTATATTATGGAAAGGCCTTTTCATTAATGTGTGCTGATAACAGATGTGTTTTTATAGAGTAGTCTGCTGAGTTAAAGTGCCTAGCAGCCTTTGTTTGGAAGCTTGGGAACCATAGGAGTTACAAATGGTATGTAGATGTCTATTTGCATATCCCTAGTGCATCAGTTCAGATAGAGTTACTGCATCTTTAAAGCATTTGAAAAATGTTCTATTTTATTCTTATATCTTCAATTATTATTTTTTTTTTACTATTACAGAATAGAGAGTAATTAACATAGTATTAGGATTCCTTCACAATCATTTCAGTTTCCCATTGTACATTAAAATAATATATTCTGAGAAACTTAACAATAAAGTGCAGAGAGGTAACTGTGCAGCATTGAACACCACAGATTAGTCCTTAAATCAGAGCTTGCTCCATAGTTTCATCCTTGTAGATTAAGCTCTTCACATTCCTTGTAAAAAAATCAAAAACTATTGTTTCTTCTGAACACTTTTTGACTTATATTTCCTTTTCTCTCTCTTTTTTTTTAAGCACCATTTTTTCAGCACACACAAGAAGACAGACATATCAGGCAATAAGTGAATGAACCCTCTGCATGTTTCTTGGATTTTCTTGCAGGGTTCCTGTTTGCAGTAACTTTATGGACTAGAGAAATAGAATGCAATATAAAACAGTTTATTTGAAGAAAATATTTCAGACAACTTGTTGAATAAGATTTGAAATGTAATACATCCTCTGGTAATTTTACCTTGTTCAGTTCTCTTTTGTCTGGCATGTTTCTGACTTTCCTAGCTGGATTAATATACATAAAGTATACAGATACTTTTATTTATACAAGTTTGTATGAAATACATATTCCCAGTTTGCTAATTAAACATAATGAATAAAAAATATGTTTATAGCAGAGTGCATGACATGAAAAGTTAGGAAGCGCATGTTGCCCAATTTACTCAACTATAGAGAAATTACAATTAGAATGTATGTAATACTACTTAAAAATATGGGTAACTATTATTATAGAACTGTTTGAAGAATAAAAAGTTGATATATTATTTTCAACATATTGTTTTCTGTCATAAAGCAATTCTTATTTTGAACAACAGGTAAGCCACAGTTATCAATTTGGATTATTAAACACAATATCACACATTATTTTAATCTGGCATTCCAAACATTTAAGATCGATGAAGTAGGAAAATAATATGTTTCTTAGACAACACATTTCAGTTCCAATATTCATCAAGAGTAATCTGATGGGATAGCTAATGAGATACTGCTTCAGGTTTACTGGTTCTGTGCATATGAGACAAATAACCTGATGTTCATTCCTTCAAATGTTTTTGCCCTTACTTAACCTAGGTCCTTCCCTGGAGATGTCTTCCATCTGTATTTTGAAATTTATCATTTTATCATTGTCTATCAGATGCTCAATGAGCAAAGATTATGATTCTACTAGCTCCTTTTGTCTCTATTATTTCCATCTCCTTCTGGGTGAATATTTTCGATGTTGCAGTAGCACTAAAAACAACCATCTTCAGAAATCTCTTAGAATCTATGATTTCTTTTTCTGAATCCATCAGAAAATGTATTAGATTAAATAGACATCTTTTTTTTTTTTTCCTATAAATTCAGATTTTATCTTTCTGTGTATTATCAATTAATGGAAATTTTTCTTCATTATAATGCATGGAGCAGGTTTGGGTTAACTTGTTTTGTTTTGTTTTTTTTTGTGTTGGCTTGCGGGGCTTGGAGTAGTTTGTGATGTTCTTAGAAATACTCTGTAAGTTAAACAAACAAAAAACAAACAAACAAACAAACAAAAAAAAGCCTTTCCATCCTTAAATTAGGTAATGGAATTAGAAGTGGTAATTCTTCAAAGCAACTGAAAAAGAATCTTTTCTTTTAAATAAAGAAAATGGTTGAATATTCTGATATCCAGTCAAGTTTTCATGGATGTTAAGCAGGTTTTTTTCCTGCTGTGAAAATTGAGAATGTTTGATATAGAATTTGTTGAGGCAGTAAAATAGTTGGCCTATAAGAGGTTAGCAAGCTCTTTGCATTATTACTTTGTAACAATAAAGAAGAAACAAAAAGACATCCTATGCAGGAAAAAATAAATGTTTTCTATCATCCTGCTGGTAACCCCATGTTGTTCTCACAATTAGAATTAACATAGTTTGACAGATAGTCAGAAAAGGAAGAGGCTGATGAGATTACAAGGTGGAACGTTCTCAGGTCAATATCAATATTCTATTGGGCAAAGTCATAAGTCAAACACCAGAAGACAGATAACCTTCACATAAACTGATGAACTCTTACTATTGTTGTTTAGCCATTAATTCAAAATGTGGTTTATACAGACACATCAAACCTGCTCTTTAACTATTTATTTGATTAAATTGCAATGAAAATAAATGATCCAAATAAAATGAGTAGTTTTGAGGACTGCTGGATCATACTGTATGATGGGTTTTAAATAATTCAGTCCTTAATGGGTATCCAATATACTTAAATTGTATTTCTAATTTTCCTTTAAAGACTTTGCATCACTAATTTGCTTCTAAGAGATTTCTGCCAATCAAGTTAAATACTTTCTGCAAACTGCTTATGTTCCTGTCAAAGCGTACTTGTTATACTAAACACCCACATTCTGTTCTAGTTCCATTTTAGTTTGTTGTTTTGTTTTGCTTTTTTTTTTTTTTTTTAATCTATCCTCCCACAGAGTGCTAGGGACTTCTTATTGATGGGCATTCAGGAAACTGAGCACAATATTTATTTTTAAAGCATATTCACCAAATCAGTGCAGCTCTAGACAGTACCTAAAAAGTAAAATCCTAGACTTTGAAAGATGAGTGTGGGCATTCTCACTTTCCTCTTCCCAAAGCTGCTGTTGGGTGCCAGCAGTTCTTCTGCTCTTCAACAAGTCACAGTGCACGCCAAAGCCGACAGCACTTTGTAAATATCCCCTTCCAATGTTTTGCTTTTCCAGGTAGTGTCAGGTAAACAGTAGAATTTGAACAGTTCAAAAGCCCACATGAGAATAAACGGCCTTTGGAAAACACAGTTGTGTTCTAAGTGTAGTGTGAGGAATCACAGAATCACAGAATGTTAGGGGTTGGAAGGGACCTAGAAGATCATCTAGTCCAACCCCCCTGCCACAGCAG
>JAOEGS010023610.1:22736-42704 GCA_025447755.1 Corythornis vintsioides | reverse complement strand
GCCACTCCTCCCAGTTTGGTGTCATCAGCAAACTTGCTGAGGGTGCTCTCTATCCCCTCATCCAGGTCATTGATGAAGATTCTTTTTTCTTAGCAGATAATACATTTGTATTAGTTTGTGTATTATGTTATTGTGTGGTAGCAGTCATTATCCTTTGTAAACATTATATTGGGATAATAAGAACATTGTTAATGCTTTAAAAATGTTCTCTACATACTCTCCTTTGGGGAAACATTAAGAGATTTTAGCTTTAACAAGCAGCATTTTCCCCTTGGGATCACCCGTATAGAAAGCAAGCCAACTCAGTTTGTCCACTATGATAATTTAAGTCTAACATAATATATTAATGCAAAACAGTAGCATTAAGAGAATTTATAATTTTCAGGCAGGTTTTCATTCTGTTCAGAGTGCAGAATGTGAAAACAAAGGAAGGAAGGGGTTTTTTTTAATTTTTTTTTTTTTTTTGGCAGCGAAGTGCCTAATAAAAAGTGAAGGTGTTAACACACTATTCATTTCTTATTTAAATTCTCCTTAGCTAAGAAAAATTCCTTTTTGAAAGTCATCACTTGACTTCAATTGAAGTTTTGATAAAAGAACTTCTGTATTTGTTCTTGATAGTGAATTATTTTATGTTCTTTCCTCCCACTTTTTTAAAGGAGCTTTATGTGTATTGTACCATGATGTAACACATATGTGCTATCTTTCACATTTGCTGCAATTCTGCAACCGCAGCTTCAACCATGTAATTTCCCATTCACGCTTTCATCTAGTGAAGAAGCTTTCAGGGACTTGTAAATGTGTTTTGAGGCAATTCTACAAAATTTCAACTGCCAACTTGTGCTTAGGTTTGTCCTCATAGCAATTTTCCTGATTCTGAATTTCATGAAGATCAATGATGGGAGTATTCTGTAATGTAACTAAGGAATTCGTTTGCCTTTTGTCCTTCAGAATTTGCTTCCAGTGACTTAAAGAGCAGTTGTATCTCAATAAATGGGAAACAGAGACAACCTAATTCCCTATCTGGCTGTTTGGATCATGTATATAGAAGTGTTGTATAGACAGATTAATCTGAAATTTTTTTTTTTTTTTTTTTTGGCCATCTTTATTTTACATTGATGTTATTTTCTTATGTTCTAGTGAGTTTTGGTTAGCTTTGTTGGGTTTGTTTTGTTGGGTTTTTTTAACCCTAGCTTCTTGACTTTCATGGAGCTTCATTAGTTCATAACATGTAAAAATCTCTCCTTGTATTTTTGACATCATTCACTTTAAAATACAGCTCAAATGCATGAGGTTAAAGTATTTCAGTGTCTTTCTCTGAAAGCTTTAGTAGGTAATTTGTCAAAGGTGTTTTATATATTATTCAGAAGACATAGCTAGCTGTCCATGTAGGTCCATGCTTTAATGGTAAACAATACAGAAAATAAATAAGTAGGAGTCTGTCAGGATTATGTCTTGTGCAGTGTACACCAGCAAGACAAGTAATAATATAAGGGCTTCTGCTTAGTAGCTACTTGGAAGGTCTAAAGAAAAATCTGCTAGAATCTTAGGGACAAAATTATTCCAGGTATCCCCACAATTATGCATTGACCTTCTAGGTGTGTTGGCTTTGTTTGCTAATTGCACTGTTTTAATGGTTTGCATTTCCAGAAGGATTCTTCTTCTGGAGACCAGCTACCAATAGTAAAAGTCTTCAGTCCATTATACTTGCAACAAAATAGAGACTTGCTTCAGGAAATCAATTCGCTGCAGATGGTTTCTTCTGGACAAGTCTTCGTTACTAAGCTTATTATATTTTAAGCTATGATCTGAGTGTGGATTTGCCCCATGACATCTATTTGGGGAATACCAACCCCTGGGATGAATAAATTTGAGCTCTTGATCCTATACAAATACTCATTACTAGATTTTTTAGATGTTAAAACTTTTTTTTCTTCTACTTCCTGAGTGCACTCTTTAAATCACTGTGTCTAATACTGTCAACACAACAGTCAAGCTCTTACCTTTGAAAGTAGCAAAATCTGAGAGAGAAATCAGATTTATTCATCTGGGGTTTGTAGCTGTGCAAAATTTGTGACTCTGGAAGTTCTAGAACATGATTCATTCAGCTGTCTTGGCATGGAGAATATCTTTGGAGCAGTTTCTGTGCTGTTTTCCTAAATGCAAATAACAAGGTCATCATTCTGATGTGCTTTTTACTTCAGAAGAATATAATCACTGGTATGTATGGTTTTGAATTGCAATGCATATAACTTAGAGAGTGCAATTTAAATCAAATTCTGGTACATCACTTTAGTTATTTCCATTACCTGCTGTCTTCCACCCTGCCAATCTTGCTGAGTTGGATTGTAGACAAAATTGTCTTGATCTTTAATATTGGTATTGGAAATTTTAGTACATTAAGAAACAGTTCCTTTCAGTTTTCTAGGATTTTTTATTTTTTTTTTTAAGATGTTGAAATTCAGGTATTTTTCAGTTTATCAACAACAAAAGCACTGTTACTATGAATTTAAAATATCTTGGGGCATGTACTATTTTCTGATTTTCTCGTTTGGATTTATATTGTTTTTTTCAGCTAAATCTGCTTTAGTCAGTTGGGGTCCACTGAATGTGTGCTTTGTCTCAAAGTCATAATTCTCATGTCCTCTGTGATTCTTTTAGTTATTTTGTATGGCTTCAGAGTGACAGATTTAAGAGTTTTTATAGTTGTTGAAGTTGAAATGTATCTTGATTCTAGTCTCTCATGTTTTAGTAGAATCTGCAATAGAAATAAAATTTTACATATAGTAGAAATCTCTGGCAATTTTTTTCCTGGTATAGCAAATATACAGTTTGATAAACTTCTTTTAATCATCTGCTGCAGACTGATGAGGGACTGGCTTCCTATGGTTACATTCCTTGTTAACACAGGCATTTTTGTTTAAGTCATTTGAATTTCTGACTGTGAGCATATTGATGGTTTGCAGGTACTCAAAATACTCAAAGCATACGATCATTGATTACTGGAGATGCCTTGATATACCATTTTTGGTGTCCACTTTTGATGCTGGACAAATTTTTCAATTGAGACATTTGAGGAGTGAACTAGGCATTTTACGGAAGTTATGTAGAAGGGAGTGAATTCTTAGGAAGACTTTGTAGCTTTTTTGGTAGCTTTGTAGCTTTTTTTTCTCTTGTGTTCATATAAATAGTAAGCGTTTTGTGCTGTCCTAAAGTAGGTCTTGTAAGTACCTTTTATAGTAATATTACAGGTTTTACAATGTATAGGGACATTTTATTTTGCTGAATGATCTCGAGAAAAAAATGGACCTCTTTATTTCTTTTACCCACTCTCATGTGTACATACTTTTATTTTGAAA
Source organism: Corythornis vintsioides (assembly GCA_025447755.1). Classification (NCBI taxonomy): domain Eukaryota; kingdom Metazoa; phylum Chordata; class Aves; order Coraciiformes; family Alcedinidae; genus Corythornis; species Corythornis vintsioides. Next base: position 39,348 of record JAOEGS010023610.1, on the reverse strand, counting down.
GTCACTAAAAGGATAATGAATGACAGTTGTGGATAATAGTGAAACAAGGATGAAAGAAATTGGTGTTCTAAAGATTTTTAGGAAAACCCAAGAAGTTTTCTTAAAGATCATTGCATCTTTTCTGTTTTGCCTTTAAAATACCTGACTTCAAAGCATGTCAAAAAGCCACACCACTAGATGCTTCTCTGTAGCTTTGCATTTATTAAGGAAGTTGTAGACTTTCTTGGGCACAAATGTAACAAAGGTTTACCTGGCCTAAGTCTTGCAGAAGGAAATTATTTTCCATTTAAACAATAACATCCCATGTTTGCAACCTTTTGCAACTGTGTATAAAAAGACATGGGTTTAGATCTTTGATTTGTACCTATTAACTCTTGATATTTTCCGTTTATTGGTAAAGTGGTTTCGAAAACTGAAGTGAATAGCTTCAATCAGGTTCATCGCATTGTACTCTTAGAAGAGGGTATTAGATCTTCCACAGAAAGGACATGACAACTGATTATTTCAGTTTAGAAACTGGTTTTTGAGCCACAGACACAACTGTTTGGTGAAATTTCTTAGCAAAACCACGAGTCATTTATTCTTCCATTCCTTTAAGTAGAGCAGAGCTTTTGTTTAACAAACTAAATGATAGTGACAGTTCTACATGTACAACACACGTTACTACAAAAAAAAAAAGGTCTTGAAGATACCTAAAAATTTGCAGTAATAGACAAGTTTGGTAAAACAAGTCAACCTTTTTTTTATGCTTTTTCTAAAATCATCTGGCTTTTCCAAGGTGCACACTAGACTCAGAGTTCCTAAAGTAACAGAGTGACAGTCTCTTAAATATCAATCAGTCACATTTTGCATCTAAAGACTGCAACCAGAAACGTTATGCACACACTTAATTCATAATTATTATTTTATAAATCCTGATACAAGGAAATTAATAATTTAGCTTATTTGCTCAAGGGATGCATTTCTTTTTGAATAGGATAGAAGATATTAGCAAGTTAATATCTTCCCACTGTGGAAAGTGAGTGAAAATTAATGAAGATAATAGGCTTTACTTAGATCATTTCATTATTGTCATAGCTTTACCTGCCCTGTTTTATGACTGGCTTATTGTCTGTAGTGGAATTATTATCTTAACTCTGCCTGAATTATTTTATAAAACAGCTAAAAGGGATCAAGTTACATAGAATAAGTATTTTTACATCTTGTTGCTTTCATTAATTCTTTATGTAGATTGTGGCGGTTTTTTGTGTGTGTGTGTCTTCCTGATATTTGTAGAAGTAGGAGAAAGGTATTTTTAATTTGAACTACATGCTGGATACCTACATTCACATAGAAGTTTCTAATTGTGGACTTTCCCAATTGATCATTTTTTCATTGAACAATGTGACTATAGAGGAAACTTCAGTTCCCAAACCAGAAATTAAAAATTTCTCTTTTCTTAGATGCTTGGGTCCTCTGAGATATGTAACTGAAGGATATCAAGGTTTACCTGTCTCCACTAGGACATGGGTACACAAGTTGACAAAGTCTCCCTAAATAATTGTTCACAGGAATATTCAAGGAGTATACTAAAGATGCCACTAGATGGTGACAGGTTTGAATTATGAGTATTCAAAGTTCATATTTTTACTTATAAATTTTGCTGAAGTATTGAAGTATCTCAAATAGCACTGCTCTCATGAAATGTTAGCTTCAGACAAGAAGCTCAACCAAAAGGAGAAAAATACCTGAATTTGTCCAAAAGACTTATTTTATTTTCCACTGTCTAATAGAAAATGGAGACAGTTTAGATAAAAATTAACAATACCTATGGGAAACATTGGTTTTGTGGGAAATTCATTGTACGAATTGAAAAGGCTTTAGAAATGGAAAATTCTTTCCTAACTCTGTGGGTTAGGTTATTAAATCTTTATTGTTGTTGCTGTTGTATTAGTTCAATAAAATACAGTAATATCAACACATCTACCACACTCTTCTGTGTGATATAAAATGCTCCCTTAACAATTGTATCAAGTAGCATCACTACTTGCAAGTAGTAGCCAGGGCTTAGCTGGTGTTGCCAGCCAGCACATGTTTTTGTATTTGGTTTGCTAGGCATATTTACTTTTCCTTCAGCTCTTCTTCTCTGTATGCCATGCCAGCATTTCTTAGTTCCATCACATCCTTATGCTTGCTTTCAGTTTTCATTTTTTCTCGTGCCAATTTTTTTGCCAAATGTTCTGTTTCTTCTCTGGATGTGTTTGCAGCAGGCTCCCTCCAAGTGTCTCTTTTTCGTATTTGAACAGCTCATCAGCGGGCGTATCAACTTCTCTTGCCGGGAATTTATTTTCTTCCTCAAAGAGATCTTTGCAGCTTGATGTTGACAGCTTTTGTCTTCCCCTGAGGCAGTTTTCTTTAGGGTCTCTGGGTAGTCTGTCATCTGCTTTCGTAGAAACAAAAAGGCAAACAACTATGCTAATTACTTCAAATATGGCTTACATGTAAATATTGCTACAAGTGGTGAGGATGTTGCTTTCACCCTTTATTCTGGACTTAATTGTTTAGACTATATATGCATCTTTATGCCTTGCAAGAAAAATATTTAAATATATCCTTTCAAAAAAAATATTTAAAATTAGAACATTTACTGGGCTTTTGGTTTCTTTATAAAGCTTTCAGAATCTGTTGATTCAAAAGACTCCTTTAACCAGGCTGAAAAAAAAAGTTTTTCTTCCTCTTCTTCTGCACCTCCTATCAGCTAAGTGACAAACACAGTCATAGAAGGAAGAACGGATCCTTAGCAAACTGACAGTCCCAGATCACTTTCTGTTCACAGATCAACAGAAAAAGCTCCATGACACGCCAAGGGTACGACCGGGGGAAGCGTGAACAGAGTTTGACTTCTTCATGACACTGGAGGAGGTGTTATGTGGCAGGTGGCAATGTAGCAGTCTTGTGGAGACCAGTCAGGAGTAATGGGCTGGAAAATCCAAGGTCACCAGTGCAGTATCTTCCTGGTGCTTACTACTGGTGTTGCATAAAGCTGTGGCTAAGATTATTTAAAGTGCAATTGGAGGGGCGGGATGGGGATGGCAGAGACAAGAGGAGGGCTTGATACAGCACAGAGTTCCTTTCTGCAGAGACTGGTTTTTTATGTAGAATTTTATTTTCACTGTAAAGTCAGATGCTCTTTTGGTCTCTCCTTTGATAGATAGATACTGTTACACATGACAACTACCACCCTTTCCTGAAGTCATGCAGGCTTTGTTACTGGGGAATCAGGACTAGACTTTGTTAGGCTATTTGGAACACTTTTTTTTTTTTTGTGTGTGTGGTTTTTTTTTTTTTTTTGGTTCCCCACTCCATTACAGAAGTATTTGCCTTTTCCAGAGTGAGACTGAAAAAGATAACCAAGGACAAGAAGTACCTCTTAGTGAAAGGCCATGGCAACCAGCAATAGGTGGCTCTGCTTGAGAAGGGGCTTGGGACCAGATGACATCCAGAGGTCCAATCCAACTTCAGACATTCTGTGAAGTTCAAAATCCCAAAGGATTTTTTTTCTGGCTAAACCTTTTTCTTCCATTTGAGTACAGTGTGCTACTTATTCTTAGCTTGCTCCCACTCTCTTGTGTAGGCTGGAATGTTGCTCTGTAGTCTGATGTGTTACTGTATTTCTAGGGACTGATGGAGAATGTCAGACTAAAAAGAAGGGAGTGTGATCTCTGCTGCAGAGCAATGGTTTTGCATTTTCTACTTGAAGAGATAATTATACAACATTTTCCAAATTTTACTTAACTCTAATGGCAGATATTTGCAAATTTCTGGTAGTACATTATATAAACCATCATCCTATCCCTTCAAGTAGTTCAGAATATGTTTTTGGTTAGGTTTTTTTTTTTACAGCTTGATCATTTCTATATTTTTATATGAAGACTTAAATAGAAAAACAAGGATCAATCGTGCAGTAGAGCTGTCAAAAAAGCAGGTTCTGTTTGTACATGTGTGTATTTTGAGGAGTAAGGAAAACTGGTTTCAGGCTAAATCTGAGAAATCACACATCTGAATTCTCTGACAAATAAGAACTTTCTGTCCCTTTAGATTTTCAGTTGAAAGTAATGTCCTTGTCAGCATCCCAGATGATACCAGTAATGAAACTGCCAACATTGTAAACTCCATTGGGCTACCTGCTTGTTTCCCTCAAGGTCTCAAGATCCAGGACAGCTCTGCTAGCAGACTCCCTGTGGCTATTGCTCTGTGCTTTCAAGAGTTCCTGGCTCTAAGGCAGACAAATTGTGTCTGACTTAAGCCAAAGGTGCAGTTGCCTCTGGCCCCTAGGCAGATACATCAGGAATCCAGGTAAAAGATGGAGCAAAGCTGATGATGTCCAGTGTATTTAAACCATAATGTTTATGGATTAGCTCTTCTTTTAAGAAACTTGATTTGGGTGTCTGCAATTATGTTTACCTTTCAAACCAGATCACACAAATATGGTATGGTTGTGAGGGCTGGACTGTGCAACAGAAGATGTGTATTATCTGTGTGCAGCTAAAGAGGAGGTAAGAAAGATGCACAAGCCTATGAAACATTTTTACTTTTCAAATCAGATCAATTCAGCTCAGTAGGTATTTGAAGCAGAGAGCCCTTGACTACATTTTTTTGCTATATTCCAGATATCTCTTTGACTTGACTTTTGATCATCTCCTATTACAACTCAGGGAGGGTAACACAAGCTCCCTACATCATTTTGTCTTTTACGTCTGCCTCCATGGCTTCCCTTGTTCTCACCTGAATCTATGTGCTCGGAAGATGTGACAAAGTTGTCCCACAAACCATCTCTCTGGATCAAAAGATCTTTTTTTTTTTTAAGCTTCATCCTCCCCCTTTATTACATAGCCTCCCAGTCTCTTCAGTTCCTCTTTTTGACTGTAGTCTATTCATGTCTTTTACTGCCACATGTATCCTTGTAGCCTTCCTCATCTCTCCTATCCCACCTTTTCAGCATTCAGTTGCTTATAACCTGTAAGTTTCCAGAAACAAACTCTTACCAGCTACATTTTCCTGTTCTCCCCTCTCCAATACCTGCAAGCAGATGCTCAAAAAAGTCATTCTTGAAAGAAACTGAGAATAATAACTCCTCTGAAAGTTAGCACAATTTTCTTGACGAGGTTCAGAGTACATCTGCTATTGAATTCTGAGGCAATGCATGCAGTACATCCGTGCTATGTCAGTGTTGTCTTGGCTGAATATACCATTCAGCATAATCATGTAAATTTAAAATTAAAAAGTAAGAGTTTTATTTCTTTAGCAGAAAATTAGAGGAGCTGAGACAGCTCATTTGGTATGGCAGCATTCCATTGAGCCGAAAGGTAATTTTCAGGGACTGCATCTTTGTAAGTATTCTTGTAACAGTGGGGTAGTGATTTTAATGTGCAGTGCTGCATTTTAATAGCCAATTGAGATGGCTATTAAGATATAGCATTGTACATTAACATCACTGCCTCACAGAGAGAGGCTGGTGACTCTCCTCAGATGACAGCTCTCTCTGCATTCTGCTTCATAGCGATGATTTTCTTAGTAGCTCCTCTGGTCTCCTCCAAGGGAAATAAAAATCATTATCTAGTAAATATTTCACACTGTGTTGGGCATCCAGATTCCAGGGAGAGAACAGGAGAGTAGTGTTATGATGGAGAGGTGGGGAGGAGGGGGCGGAGGGAAGGCGTAAAGAATGCAAGAGAGAAAATCCGCTTGTGAAAGGATCATTTTTTGGTTTTCATCTAGTAGACTCACTTTGACTCAGTGAAAATGTGGTTTGCTAACCCTGAGATTTGGGATAGAGAGCTTAGGAGAGGACTATGTAGCTAAAGAGGCAGTAAGATACTGAAAATTCATAAGACCCTGAGAAATGTGAGGAACCGTAAGGAAAAAAGTACAGCTGAAATATTTAAGAAAATTCAACTTCTACCCTTTGCACCAGAAGAAGATAGTAAAAGCCTAATCAGTTACCTACCGTTATGATCAGACATTTCTTTTCCTATAGTTTTCTGCTCTGTTCTGATGTGAAAACATTTTACTTACTCTCAGTCTATGCAGTTCACAGGCTTCTCACAACATTTGCATTGCTGAGATTTTTAAATTCTTCTTTCCAGTGAAAAGAACCCTGATTGCACCTGGACAGCCTTCCTCACAAACATGCAGACATTAAGAAAAAAGGGTCTGTGACATTGCAGGCTTCCAGCTCTCTGACAGTAGATAATAAATTTTTAAAATGAGGTAAAAAATTAGTCTTTGTAATGTTCTTCTCCCCATAATTGTTTGTCCACAAAACACATGGACTAAATCTGCAGATAGCCTAGGATAGGGAAGGATGTTGTTACAAAATGTTGGCATAATGGAGGGAAAGATGTATTCAGCACTTCCTGAAATGGCCTTCCTGAATCCTTTTTTGTCTGCATTTTCCTTAGTAATGAGGTATTGTAATTATCTGTCTTATGAGTTAGTTTCTGAAAAATCACTTAAAGAAAAGCTAGGAAGGGACACTGACTGACATCAGTAGCTCTGCCTTTCAAATCCTTGCAAATTCATATTCCATTGAACAGAAATATTTACAAGTTTATACTTAATAGATTTTTTAAAAAAAATATGATAAAGAAACTTCCCATGAAAATGTGAATTGCTTTGGTTGAAAAAAACCCATCCAAACATATATCAATGCTTAAGAAGAAATTAGTGTCTGTGAATTCTCATAATGCATATTCCAAGACTACATTAAACTCTTCGGGTTGAATTTGCTGCCTAAAACATCAACCTTTAAATGTTGTCATTTTTGCTAAGCATTTTGAAAGACAGAAACACGTTTTTGGCCATATAGAAATAAAAATATCAAAACACATAGATTTAAGAGTAGATGCACAAAGAGCTAGCTGTTTAAAGGATGTATTAGTGTTTAATTGCTACCTATCTGTAATTTATAGTATGATGGTAAATTTCAACAGCTCTGTGAACCTTCTCATAGGTGTCTGGGTTTTGAGATGCCATTTGTAAAAATAAGGTAAAAATAATATGGTAAGATTTTACTTTGATGTCTTCACTCTTAGAAATTCATTTACCAAATAGTGTCTTTCTCTTTATTTCACAAATACAATAATGAAAGTCTTTTCAACATGAAGGACTAATTCAGACTAAAAAAATATCTACTCTGTAAACACCTTCTTTATGGAAAATCATAGACAGATTTTCTCTCATTCAGTATCTGCAGCATCCCCAATGAATTCCTGACTGACAGTACAAGCAGATTAAAGCTTAATTGTGTCGAGTGATCAAAAGCCTGTGAGGGAGAAAACAAAATGAAATGGTAAAAATTTGGAATGTTCAAAAAATTATTCTAATGTAGTAATGTTGACTCGAGTGTTTTCTTTTTGTATCTTACCAAGCAAAAACGAATTAAACATTCACATTCTTTGCTATGTGACATATTCTAATTAAAAACATCCAATTCAAATGTATGTTTGTTTTTCTTACATGCTATCTTTAAAATTATGAGGAAATAGAGCAGCAGTTCAGCATTTTCATGCTGATATGCACCACTAGAGGCCATCATATACCTCCTTAAATATTAGATAGTTATGCAAATTATTCTAGGGACTATATGTATATCCAAAGAATGTAAAATTCTCTATACAAGGGCATGGGAAAACTTATCTGAGAGAAGACTTTATCATGACTGATTAATATGAATAGTATGTCTTCTCAGGCCAATTCTAATTGATTCAGAGCACTTATATTCTCTTATACATTCCTGTATAACCTTTTAGTAGATCATCAACTATATGTGAAAAGTGAACCTATCTGGAGATGGTAACTCTTCTTCATAGTCTGCAGATTTCCTAAATCAGTAGATACAGTAAAGCTTAGAAAATAAAATTAAGATGTTTTAGGTTGATTTCAGTGTGCTTGGAGTAGAAACTAAACATCTCAATCTTCCAGATAGAAAATGGGATGTCATTCTTGGTCTCCAGGATTCATTAATGAGCTGACATGTAGCTACCACTTTTAAGTATCTGAGTCTTTATGTTCCACATTGATGTCTCTTCTGAATCATGGAAATGAAACAAATGACTGACTTTATAGATGAGGAATGAGAGGTGGTGTGATTTTAATTTGATAAAAGATCAAATTAACATTCATCTTATATAATCAAGAGGTACTACCAAAAGCGGTAACACAAAAAGGATGGTAAGTAAAATAATTAGTTGTATAATGGGTTTGGATGACTTCATGAAAGGGTGTGAAGGTATGGCATAGACTAGATAGATTCAGGACATATCTTCTAGTCCTTTGTTTTCAGTTTCACTTCTTCCAGCAAACTAATCATTCAAAGAAATGTTAGCTTATTTTGCTTTCCTTTGAAGACTGCTGTATACCGCTTTTCCTTATGTAATAGATTATTAATAGGTGAAGGCTTTGCATGTGTGTTTGAGAAGTGAATAATTAGAATGGAAGCATTGCATTATCTTAACCAGATTGATAAGCAGTATTTTGTCATCAAAATGTTAAATGGAGAAAATAAAGATTAATAACAAAATCAAGTGCTATTTTAGTACCTCCAAGCTACTTGTCTGATCATACAAGCAGCAGTAATCTACATGTTTTTACAGGCTTTTTTTACAATTAAAAAATAAAAAAATAATTTAAAAAAAGAGGAGAGTATAGTATGTCATATGTAGCAAAAAATGAAAAACATCAGATATAAAAAAGTGATAAAACGTGTGCTGTCACAACAGTCTATGCTGCTTTCTTTTTCTTAGGGGGAGGAATGTATTTCATATCTTTTAGTGCTTTTTTTAAATGTACATATATGTACAAATTTGCGCTTCAAAGTGATAACGGAAGACTACTCAAAGTTATTACGAAAGATCACCAGATATCACAAGGTTATCAAGGAAAATAAGTCATGCACAGGAAAGCACTATGGTGAGATATATGTTTTTTCACTAGATTTGGAAAAAATACAATTTTTACAATGTTCAGGATCATAGATAAATCTCTTGATAAAAGAAAATCTGTTATGCTATTAATCAGGTGAAAGAAAAAAAGCAATAGAGAAAAAGAGACTAATATGGCAGCACCATAGCTCAGTATCTAGTGACCTCTGAACTGATGAATAACACTGAATATTACTCATTCAATATACCCACCATGTATAATTTCACTTCAAAAAGACAAGTGAACCCTCTTGTTTCTGGTATAATTTTTTTGAAATAAGTCAATTTCAGAAAAAGTATTTTTCCTCAGATGAATTAAACTGTATGCAATTGTCTTGCTCTTTAGCTTACTGTATTATTTTTCAAATATGTATAATATTCTTCATTTCAAACAGGTTCCATAAACTGATATTAGTAAACTGATGCACAATGTATCATTTGGCTTCACTTTCAGATCCCTAGCGCTATGAAAACATGGGGAATTTCTGCCTATACTCTGGAGTCCAGCTCAACAGGATTGGTGACAGGACTCTAAACAAGGTCCACTGCACTTCTTGGGGACAAACAACACCATAAAAGAATGGAAGATGGATTTTTAAGAAATCTATAAATCGATTTGAATGAATCTTGAATAATTTCCATTTCTGCACTACCTACTTTTCATGGCCACCTGTGCAGCACATCCTCAGTCACCCACATTGAATGGAAATGGAAGTGTGGTGCCCACATTTAACTCTGTTGTTCTGTAAGTGTGCTTAATGTAATGCTTGTTGTCTTGGCCAAAATGGTGCCTTTCCAGAAGGTAGAGCTTATGGACCCAAAATACAACCATATTTCTTTCCACTGTGTCAATTTACCAGTTGAAATGTTTATTAACTCCAAGAAGACTGTACTATGCTTCACTGTATGGTGTAGACATGTGATTTTGAGCATGTTGCTTTTCATCTTTGTGACTCTACTTTCCACCCGGGAGATGGTGATAACAATGCTAATGTGTCTCATTATTGTCTTGCCTATTTAAACTGTAAGCTCTTCAGGGCAAGGACTGTCTCATACCATATGTCTTCACAGAGACTGGCAGAATGAGTCACTGATTGCATTTGGGGTCTCTTGGTGCCACTATAATTAAAAGAGAAACAATAATATTAAAAAGGAAGAAAAGAGGGAAGGTAGGTCTGGTATCAAGAGGTTTGCAGATTTCCTGGTAGCAACCCAAAAGCAAGAGAAAAGTTTATCTCCAAGGAGAATCCTTGCTTTTTCAAGGATTTGGACTTTCTCAACTCCAAATGTTATATTGTTTTACAGAGTAGGTAGGGTACAGTAGGGTAGCTTTGGAAGGAGGATAATCCAAAAGCTAGTGGGTAGTGTTTTACCATTACATGTTGTAACTGGAAGAGGATTAGTAGTTTGAGCTACTGCAAGGGTGTGGGTTGGAGAAGAGTTGATTTTTTTAATAGAGTTGCACCTATAAAATGAGAACATTGCCTCCTCCTTCCTCATTAGAGGAGAAGCAGATGTTTCCAAGAGTAGATGAGAGGTTTGCACTCACAAGTGGGAAAGGCAAGATGATGTGAGAGAGGCAGAGGCTGCTTTGCATTCTGCTGGAACACATATTGCTGACAGAGCTATATTCTGTCCCAGTTAGTGGGAAGAAGTCTTTCTCCAGTCGTATTATGTAGTAGGTTAGGGAGACCAAGGAAAAAAGTATTTTGTGGTTACCAGAAATGCCTGCCAAAATATAGCCATATATGCCAATAGCTTCTTCTTTGACATTTCTACATCCATGTCTTATTTGAAAAAGTTAATAGGATTTGAGTTCAGTACCCATTTTGCATGTTAGTTGAGGACTTCTCTGCAGAACTAATATTTTCCCTTTGTTTAGGACTTTATCAAACACACTATGTACAGTAAATTCCTGTTTATACATCGTTCTTGTTGAAGTCCTCAGATGGCTTCAGCACAGTCTATTTTATCACTGGCTGATGTTAAAATTAAGAAGCACCTTCTGTAAATTACTGAACATAATTTTTCTTCCTAACTTGTATGGAAAAATATTGTTCATAGAGAAAGAAATACCAAAGAAGTTATGTTTAACAAAGAGAGCTCTAAAACTGACTTTGTTCCCTATAGGAGGTGTGATTCCTTAAAAACCAGAAGGATTAGCAATATCTCGAGTCCTTCCCACTCTCAGCAGTGCTTGGGCAGGCAGCAGGTACTTCTGCATCCTGCAATCCTTTGCAGCATTGCTTCCAGGCTGAGGGAAGTGGTATGTATACAGTTGTTTTCACACCTGGCTCTGCTCAGGAGAGTGTACCTGCTCTCTGCTTGTAGCTGGATGCAACAGTGTCCTAATGATTTATGTCAACTTATTTAGCAAATAGCTCCAAACTTGTGGGCAATCTTCAAGATTTAATCTGTCACATACTTTGGACTTTTCTAAGACATCTTAAACCAAAAGCCAGGTCTTACTGGTGAGGCTCAAAGTGATAGCCAGAGTTGAGCATTATGAGTGAGTCTGCCTTCTCCCTAAGAAGTTATATTATGGTTCCATGTGATACTTACTCAAGAAACAAATACACATTTCTCTAATTTTTCTACACAAAAATAATTTTGTATTTGTTGTTGACCATCCTCTGACAATGAAAATATTTTATGATTAGCAGTATAAGTTGTTATTTCAGTACTTGTTTCAGTATTCAGTTTCTGTCATTTCCTCCTTATTGTAGAGAAAAAAAAAATCTTTGGGAACACACCTACTTCAGTTGAAAGATTTAATGGAAAAGTAAAAGCAAAGCATATGTTGAGTGGGAAGGAGATAGAGACTAGTGTATATAAGAGTTTTGCCTTTTTTGGGGGCCCACATTTGCAAAAAGGATGACAAGTCTTTAAGTGGAATGGATGTAGGCTGAGGAAAAAAATATACATGCTCTGTTTAGATACAAGTTTTTCTTTTGATATCACTATTAAGGGAGAATATTACTGATAAGTCTGTAGTCAATAACAATACTTAAATTTTTATTCATGACCATAGAAGAAGAATTTTTTGTGCCAAGTTATCAGTGACTATAAATGAGGGCTACAGAGATTTATCAAAGCACAATAATAGTGCTCCTGTCTCCACTAATCATGACTAAGATCTTACTCTGAATTTCCCTGTTGTCTAAGGGCAATAAGTGGTTTAGATTTAGTTAACCTACAGCTGCAGTGAGTAATATCAGTTATTTGCTGACGCTTTTTTTTTTTTTGTTTTTTTTTTTTTTTTGTAATTTATCTCCTCTGGATCATTATGGGTTGTTATTTTCAAGATAGGTTTCAAATAAAAATCAAGGTCCAAATTATTCACAGGATCTAAACACATTCTTAAGTTAATATTTTACTTTTATGGGAATTTCTATTGATTTCAATAGAACTACTTATTATGCTCAAAGGTGATTATTTTCTGGGTCAGGGATTAGTATCACATAATTCTTAGCAAAAATACTACATTTATTAGGCTTTCCTTAGTTAATAAGGCTTAGTTAAAATTTATCTGTGAAGTTTAGATTAGCAGGAAGATTCATATTTCTCCAGCATTTTGTTGGAGATCATATGTGGAATAAATTTCAATTTTTAAAAAGCATCTTTTATAATGCACATTTATTTATCTAAAAAGATCCTCTTTTAAACACATAAGAGCTTAATGCCATAATTGCTTTTAATGTCTTGGCCAAATGTGAATTAACAAAACCCATCGGAAAATGTGATTATCTGAATCCTTAATTGTAGGGTGACCCCTCTCTTTGTGAATTCCAAATCACCTCATTATATTCAAGTCCTACATAGGTGCTACCACTGGGAAAGGTATTATGGATCTCCTGTAATAACAATGATAATGAATAATAATTAATAAAAACGATGGAATGGTGGCTTGGTTGGTAGGCAAGACAATCCTATGCTTTTGGATTAACAGTTTGGGGTTTTTTTCCCATTTTTATCATACTACATCTACTGCGCTTAATCACTACATTATATTTTACCAGGTTAATAGGTAGATAAACTCTAAAATCACACATATCTTATTTGAAAAAACATTTCAGTTAAATCTATACAATGAAAAAGTAGGAAATGAAGGGCACAGAAAAGCACCAGCTTCTGGCTTTCTTTACCCAATTTTGATTAAATTTCTTTCTCTGATGAATCCCTGATTATTCTAATAGGCTTTCAGTGATTGTGAAGCCAGGATATGAGCCTGCATGGGTCAAGAGGATCAAGAATTTGTAAAACTTAGTTTTTGGGAACGCAGGTTCTGGTTTTGTTCTGTTCCTATCAAAATATCTGATCCAAAACAGTGTTAGTAGAGTTTTAGAATCCCTTTTGGGAATCGATCTGCTAATAGTGTCACTAAATATTTGTCATCATGAGAACACTATTCGTATTGGAAGCATATCACAACTGTCTATCCTCCTAACCTGCATGAGCTCTTTTCTCTTGAAGACCCAGGTTTAACAGCCAGTGGGACATGGGGTAATTCTTCTTGCTCTAAACCTGAAATTCTATCATGATGTGGGCAGGATAAACACCTGCAACTCAGCATACATGTTCTTTCAGTTGCAGACAGCCACTAATGACCTTCAGGGAAAATGACTGTTTTTTCTGTGTGTTATATTAAGAAGCCAAATGCCATACTAATTAATTTTAAAAAGAATCATAGAGAAGAGCAGTGACTGTTAGGGTAGGGAACTGCAATAAGTGGGCAAAGGTAACATTAATGTGTTTTACTATGAAAATTACTGAAGCAATTTACCCAGAAACCGTAGCCATTATCAGAATTATTAACACCCAGGTTTCTCATTCTCTTTTGTAAGCATTAATCATATTTTATTTTTAACCAGAAACCTCAAAGCAGAATTAAATTAAGTGAAACTTTAATAATGAAATTGCATACAGTATTATTCAGAAGTTATGCAGAGAAGCTTTAATATACTCCATTAGGCAGTGAAAAATGTTGAAAGGATATGGTTAATGTTCATCTGCAGTCAGTTTCTCTTTTTATTACAAGAATTTTACAATTGACTTCAATGGGAGGAAACCAGCCTCTGCTGAGGTGATATAATAGTGTGGGTTAGTCTCCTGAGTCACTCAGAAAGGATTATAGAATAAATTCAAACTGAATGATGACACCTGTTATCACACAGAAAAGAAGAGACTTATTAAAAAGGGCAGAAGTAGGGCTGAACTGGAGACAGATTTTGGATGATTCGCCTCAACAGGGTTGTTGAGGAGGCAGCAGCAGAGCAGAATGTAATGCACCTGAAGGGCTGGGTACTCAAAATCTTGTGTCAGCTCTGCCAGCCTCAGCTTGGGTGGAACAGGATCACTGTTCCCCCTGACTATCAGGCGAAAATAAAGGTAGTGGGGATGCTGGGTTTAGCCTCTCTCAAGCATTCTACATGAGATGGAATGGAGGAATGAAGAGAGGAGGAAAGGGTAAAAGTAAATAATTTTCTTCCATTTTGAGGATTAATCAAACCTATGGACTTGAAATTACTGGAAGCATGGACATCAAGGATGAAAGTTATCAAGTTCAAGAAGCAGTGTGTCTGAAGGAAAGGATGCTTCACTGCAATGTGTTATGGCATGTCTACCACACGCTTCAGCAGTGTGGAAAGTACGTGCTCCTTTTGAGTAATCAGTCTTTGTGGCCTTAGCCAGACTCTCCGTCTGCTGCCTTGTAAGATTTCTGGCAGTGATGTAATTGTTAGACTTGAAAGACATTTCTCCTTAAACAGAGGGGAAAATGACAATATTTTCCCACAGGATCAGTTATCTGTTGGTCTCAAAATTCACATCAATTATACAAGTATCTCCAACCTGAAAAGAAGAATGTATGCAGGACCTATATTTCCCACCCTGTTTGTTTGTCTGTTTATCTTGTTATTATTGCTGAATCTCTTACAGAGAAGCAGAAAGGGAATAGAAAGAAACTAGAAGGAAATGCCACATACAGGTAAAGGACTTCCCTTAGGCTGTCCCTGGAAGTGCACCTCTGGGGCTGAGAAGAGCAGCTCTTCAAGCTGATTAAAGATGTTCATTCTGGTCCTCTGACTTCTGGTTGCTAAATAGAGATAAGACAGAACAAAGATCAATTTTTAAGGGGATGAAAAGAAAATGAAGACTAGAAGAATTGGGACATCGTGCTTTCCCAGCATTACTGTTGCACAGCAAGAGGTGAATGTCTTAATGGGAGAGAGATGATGAGACTTTATCACTAAGATCTTAATGTCAGAATTCTTTGCTGTCTATCTCCTCTCTTAATAGCAGTAGAGTTTGGCCAAAACCTGTAAAGCTTTAGAAGTTAATAGGAATAAAATGTAATCTAAGCAAGTATTCTTGTCAAGGGAAACCTATGGTTGTACTACCAAGGCAGTGTACCCTTAGAAAATCTGAGTGTATGTTCAAAGTGTTCTGCAAATTTCAAACATTGGGTGGAATGTATTAAAAAAATATGGGAGTCTTGTTCCTTTTCCCTGCCCCAGCAAAAATCCTTAAAATAGTATCAATTCTACAATCTATCTTCCCATCACATATATCATTAAAGTGGGTTCCTGGTGTTTTCATGTCCAGAATGGCACAACCCTAACCAGTGTTATATTTCAGCTGCTGGTTTTCCCTCCTTTCACTCTATGCATACTACTAAGAAAAAAATAATTAGGTGTTCAGTGATGACTAAAGAATTAACA
Source organism: Corythornis vintsioides (assembly GCA_025447755.1). Classification (NCBI taxonomy): domain Eukaryota; kingdom Metazoa; phylum Chordata; class Aves; order Coraciiformes; family Alcedinidae; genus Corythornis; species Corythornis vintsioides. The sequence goes on along the minus strand of JAOEGS010023610.1, from coordinate 23,669 downwards.
AAAACAAAGCTCTTAAGAGGTGGAATTTAGAAGTCAGCTTGAAATGAACAGGAAAGTCTGAGTTTCTTGATAACATATGAAGGGTATTTTTCTTTCTAGTTAATTGAAATCAGTGTGAAGAAAAAGCAACTGAGTCAGAACAAGTAGTCAACAGTGCTTCATTTTCATTTAAAATATTATTACTGTCAGTGGTCCAGGCAGTGATCAAGACAGGATGTTGGAGCTGGGAAGTAGACCAAAAAGAACTAGTAACTCTTTTTTTTTTTTTTTTTTTTTCCCCTGTGGAAACAGAGATAAATGAATAATAGGAGGTAGACTATAACACAATGATAGAAAGGGAAAAGAATGCTGATGCTCCTATTAAAAAAATCAGTAATGTCATTATGGTAGTTACTGTACTATGCCTTATATTGGTATTAGACCTACTAATAACACCATAGTATATATTGCCCTAATTTCTGTCTTTAAATAGTACCTTGGGCAGCATGTGTATAAATTTTGTACCACGTGAGTAACATTTCCTTTATTAATGTAAAATGAAACATCGTTATATCAAAATCAGGGATTGAGTTAGACCATTTCTTTTGTTCAAATGAAATTGCTCAAATAGCACCCTTGAACTATTACTCTGCAAAAGTTTACTTTGAAGCTATACAGTGGAAGAGAAAGAACCATCTTTTTTTCTGTCTCTAACATTTTGAATAGTTATTTTCACATGTAAAGACTGAGATTCCTTGTTGGCATTAGTACAGTAACCTTGTTGTATTTCAAATACACAATCTGCACATAAGCTCTTTTCTTTTACAAACAGTTTATGGCCATGACTTTCCAGATGCAGCTGTGATTTAATAGACCAGCTGTTACACAGATCATAGAATCATAGATTCATAGATATTAGGGGTTGGAAGGGACCTAGAAGATCATCTAGTCCAA
>JAOEGS010023610.1:0-13969 GCA_025447755.1 Corythornis vintsioides | reverse complement strand
CAGCTCTCAGGAGAATCTGTTCCAAGATTTTGCCTGGCACAGAGGTAAGGCTGACTGGTCTGTAGTTTCCCGGGTTGAATTCATTTTACTTATCCAAAGTTTTCATAGTCCTGCTGGATTTCTTAAGGAAATTAGAGTTCAACATTTACAGTATAGTATATTTTATCTTTAGGAAGTACCAGATCTAGACTGATAAACAACTGATATTTTCCCTTCTGATTATCTCACAATACTGCCATTTTCTTTTAAGCTATGACAGGTTTTGCTCAACTAGTGTGGCTATTCAAATTTTGTCTCCAGAGTAGGTCAGTGAAATCTCCTATTCTGATATCAGTACCCTAAGAATGGTTATTTTTTTTCTAGTAAGTATATGGAGTTTTCTGGTTTTGATCTTCCTTTCTTTTATTATGTGCAGTAACGGCTAAAACAAGCATTGTGACTTGTGTATTTAAATCAGTTCTGTGGTTATTTAAATGAGAACTACTTATTAGATCTCTATATCTTTTAGATCTGGAAATTGTTGTGCATCTTTAAGAATGTATTTCTAAACAACAACAGTAAAAAAAAAGAAAACAAAGCCGAAAATCTCTCTTTAATGATGTGGCCTCTATGAACACACATGTTCAGTCATGAATTTATGTGCTCTCAAGTTTACAGGTTCTTCATTTAATAAAGACTGTTTATCTGGACCAGTAATTTTAAAATTGAAAAGCATTATGACCTTGGAAAGACCATGAAGGGCTTCAGCTGGAATTTGAGGAAATTTTTTTATTGATTTTTTAAATGTTATTGGGTTCAATCTAAAACAAAAACAAAACAAAAAAAAAAAAACAAAACAAAACAAAAAGCACAACCGAAAAAAACCCAAACAAAACAAAACAAAGTTGAGCTCTATACAGATCTTGTTTTTCCATAATACAAAAATTGAAAAGATCATGAGTATTACCGTGTCAGTGCCAAAATTGTATTTTCTAAGTGGATAAAGTACTGAGAGCTTTGTTTCTTCATTTTCCTGTATGTCATACAAAAAACCCCTAATCATGTTTTTACAAGATTGTTTGTATTTTCTTTTGTTTTAATACCCCCAATTCCAATGTGGACTCAGATACAGAGCAGCAATATTCCTAAATTAGCATTAAAGAAAAACGATAGTAAATTATCTGCTCCATTTCCAAAAGCTTGCAAGAAATAAAAGGTTGGTGGTTTTTTTTTTTTTAGGATATCATAGTTTTAGAAAGCAGGAAGTAGCTGGAAAACATCCATACACATGACATAATTCCCTCAAAAACTGGAGGGTGTCCAGATAGGAACATCAAGAGGCTTTTAGTGCTGTTAAATTAGAATCAATTTCCCTTGTGGGAGGGGGTTAATTTGCAGACAGAAAAGAAAAACAAGCTGTAGTAGAGTGTAGTAGAGATTATACTAGGTATGGCATAGTTGATTTCTCAATTTTCAACCCTTCCAACCCTTCAGATATCACTTCTATGGAATACAAAATAAACCCTCCCAAATCTTTCATTAAATAAATCCACTGCAATGCATATTTTTGGTGTTTTTGCTGTTTGCTTGGTTTTCTCCCCAGTTAACTTAATATAAGAAAAAAAAGGCAATAATTATAAGAAGTTTTTTGCAAGTCTTTTTTAACCCAGTTAGTTATTTCATATGGATACAAGAACACTTTGGGATCAAGGAGGATATTTCAAATAAGTCTTCAGTTGGAATGGGAATACAATACTTCTTTACCTTGCATAGTATGAAGGATAAAAGGTTTCTAAGGTGCTGGCAAATTAGTCATGAGAATTTCAGTTATTGTGCCTGTTCACTTAAACCTGAGAAGTCACAGTTGAGCTACACTGGTGTAAATATTTAGATTTAGAGGTCCTTGATGTCTGAAGCTTAGTAAAATGTACAGTGAGCTGCTAATGGTGTGTACTAAATAACATAGTGGTTATGAATGAAAAAAAAAACCAAACCAGATAAATACAAGGTTCATTGAAAGGATTTCAATTTTATGTGTATTAATTTTTTTCTTCTCCTCTTCTCAAATCTTTAACATCTTTCAAAAATTCATGAATGAAACATGAAAAATAGGTCCCTAATTATATATTTGATACATTTCCCCCATTTTTATTCCTATAAATTATGAGGGGTGGAGCAGGGATGGAAGAAAGCAATATGAAAAGCAAATTAATATCTTTGATCACATCAGCTGCTTATAAATATTTTAGTGTGACTTTCACATTTTATAGACAGTGTCATATCTGTAAAAAGTCAATTATCCTAATCTCTATGTAATATTGCATACTGAGAAAAAAACCAATAGTTTTGGTTTAAAAAATAAAAAAGCCATTGCATATTGTTCCTAATGTGTTATTAATCCAAGTTTTCTAATTATAGAACAGAAAGTTGCATTTTCAGTGTTGGGGTTTTTTAGTCAAAACTGGAGAGATGAGAAGACAACTCTGGAAGCCTTCAAGCAGGACCTTTAAATAGAACAAGACTTGAGTTTGTGTAAACAGCATCTTTCCTTCAAAATGTACTTCTCAAAACCAGGCGGATATTGCAATGAGCAAGTTGACTTTATGGAGTAGTTTCTGACATTTTTCTCTAGATGTAATAGCTGGGAAATCTGTCTCTGTTATAGACATCCTCAGGAAAGCCAAAATTATCTGAGACAGGGTACATAATGTTTAATGTTAGAAAGGATCTCCATTCAGTTGGAAAATGCCTATCAGCACAGTATTTTGTTGCATACTGTAATTACAAAGTTAATTTTGCAAATCTCATAAGCTGAGCACTTTGAAGATTCATTTAAATTCTTTAAATCCTGGGCCTAATAATGTTGCAGGTATTTTGAAAAACTTTACTAAACCATAGAAAATTATTCTAAAGACTGCAAAAAAAGAAAACATATTTTAAAACTGTTTTTACTCTCCTGTCATTAAAAATAATACATCTAGGGATAAAATTTTGATGGAAACCAATTCTATTAAAATTGATATTACATTAGTAGTTCTTATAATTCCTTTATCTGTGTCCTGTTTAATGCAATGCAAAATATTTTAAAAATCCATGTTGTTTTGATTCTTAACCCTCAACAGAACTGAGAAATGTTTCTGAGAGCCCTCGGAAGCAAGAAATATGGTTTATCTTTGGCCTTCGGAAAGGAAAGGATGCCAAAAGACAAGTAATGCAGCCAGAGGAGATTAGGATGTCAAGTTTAGCATTGACCATCTGGGTTCTGATGCCAAAGCTACTGAGGAGAAAGCTGCAAAACTGAAAATGAGTGACAAGACCTTGGACAAAACCTGCATCTATGTACAGAAAGATGAAAAGCTGTTCACTTTAGCTGTTCTTCAGAGTCTTCAAGATTCAGGTGACATATATGAGGACAAAGGAGTGTCCAGGTTGAGAAATAATCTGAATATAATATTTAAATCTATACTAATTTTTTTTTTTTTATTGACAGAGATTGGCAAGTACTGATTGATAAAACAATATTTATGTTGGTATCACCCCAATTATAATCAGGAAAATTAAAAATTAACTCTTAAAAGCCACTAAGTGACATGAAATAATTACCAAATTGAAATAATTACTTGAATATTGTAGGTCTGCATACATTTTCATGGGAATTCCACTGCTAAAAGCTGTAACATTTTTGATTGATCATGTGTTGCCTTGTAGTATATAAGATGGAATTTTGAGGGCTTAGTATCTCAAGTGTATTTATATCAGAAGCAGAATTTATGAGGATACTTGAAATACTGTATAAAGGGTGCTACAGAGGAGCTTTGAAGGTTTCCTTCGGCCTTCCCGATGCAAGAGTGGCCCAAAAAACTAGCTATTGAAGTGCTTCTAAGCTGCACAGGAATCAAAGTTGCAGATTCAGATGGAACTACCTAGATCTGATCAGACATATTCCAGGAAAATACACTTGGGAAAACTTTGATTTCTTATGGTACCAGTTTTCACTAATCATCAGGAGACTTTACAAGAGGGATATTGGTAAGAAGGGGCAGCAATTGAAATAGCCACTTGCAAAGAGATGGGTTTTCAAATTGAAGAGCAAGAGCCTGATTTCAAACCAGGCAAAGGAGATAACTGGGTTTGCGTAACTCCTGTAGATAGAGCAACTCAAGGCTGTAGGTCCACTTTTTCTGTTTCAGTGACAGTTTCTTTATGCAAACAGATCCCATTAAGAAGCACAAGGGCAAGACAGTGGCTGTGTAGGTGGCAGTATGTGTATAGCTGAGGGGACTAATAAATAAGAAACATTTTGTTGGGTAAATGTTACAACCTCTGGGCAACCAGGATTTTTTTCCAGAGTTTTAAGATTTGTTTTGTTTTGTAGTTTGTTTTCCTCTCTAATGAATTGTAAACCAAAATTTCAAAGTGTTTTCTGTTAATTTTGAAAGGCATGATTATTTTTTGAAAAAATTATTTTAAACAGGTCCTAACCTTTCAGCACATCAGACCATTATGGCAGTCCATCCTACACCATGAGGTATGTTTTACATCTCAAAATTCCTCTGTTCCTCTCCTTCCTGGTAGAGAGTTCACAGCTTTTGGAATTTGCATGCTATGTAGGGATTAAGAATCACAGAATGTTAGGGGTTGGAAGGTACTTCAAAACATCATTGAGTCCAACCACACTGCCAGAGCAGGATCACCTAGGTCACACAGGAAAGCATCCTGGTGGGTTTTGTCTCCAGAAAAGGAGACGCCACAATGCCCCTGGGCAGCCTGGGGCTCTGTCACCCACACCATGAAAAAGATTCTCCTTATGTTTACATAGAACCCCCAGTCTTCCAGCTTGCACCCGTTGCCCCTTGTCCTATCATTGGACGTCACTGAAAAGGGCCTGGCTTCATCCTCCTGAAATTCACCCTTTCCATATTTTATAAAGAATGAAAGGTAAAATGTTTTGAGACTGTATGGTGGCACCAATATTCATGTGGCTATAAATCAAGCACATCTAACCATGTGTCCTGGATTTAGTTTGGGTTAATTATGCCAAGCAGCTGGTGGCCCAAGAAACTGAGAGTGGCCTAGGTGGGATAAACACTGTCACCAGAGAGTGGGCTACTGGATGCCTGTGTGAGGGGAGGCCTGGCCTGGGCTGGGGGTGCCTGTTTTCAGCCTCTTCAGGGTGTGGCTTCAGTGAGGCCACGGCAGGAAAATGGCACTTTGTGCACAGGTAGTTTAGCTGCCTGCAGAGGTTAACCCACAACACCACCCTTAAATAATTATTTCGGAGGTAGCAATCTCTTCTAGAAATTGATGTATGGATATGTTACATAAAATTTGATGTACTTGATGAGGGACTCTGGTTTGTCAAGATGTCACTCAGAGCCAAGACATTGGCCAGAGGTTGGTTGATGCTGTCTGTGGTCACACAGGGAAATGTGGTGTGGTATGAGCAAGATAGCACAGCCACTGGCAATTAAGCTCAAAAGCCTCTATACCTACTGTTCTGTACAATTAGAGTAGCAAAAATAAATAAAACAAAGCCCTTTGAGAACTTGTCTTCCTATACACAGCATGTGAGGATCTTGTCATGATGTAAGGGAAAGGCCGCTGCTAAATTTTTCCACTAACTGTACATATGATACACAGCTATAGAAGCTCTGTATCTCAAAGTCATGGGGTTTTACTAAACAGATATATAAGGAAATGCCTGAAACTTAGTTATGTATCCTTATAGTGCAGCTTTTTACTTCTTCCTCTCTACTCTGTTTTTTTCACTACTTCCCTGAAATCCTGCCTTATTGTCTCTCTTTCATGAATGATGTTAGCGTGTGTGTGAATTTTGAAGTAGGCTTTTCTCCTGGATTTCAAATTTGTTTGACAAAGAAACACAAATCTCCTTATAAAAAGAAAAACAAAAGAAAAAACTACTACTCTACTGGATCAATTTTAATTTAAAGGTAGCAAAAGGTGTTGCACTTAGATTTCAAAGGAGGTTAATTTTTAAATACTTTCAGCACAGCAGTCCTCTCTTTAAGAATTTAATTACAGATATTGTCAGGCCAAAACATTCTTTCCTGACAAAATCTCACTTTAGTGTAAACCTAATTTTCTTTTCACAGTAAAGGAAGACATCATTGCATGTTGTCCCAAATGGAGATGAACATGTGACAAGCTGGGAAGTAAGTGGAAATAAAATCAATTTTTCCCTATTAGTGTCAAATTAAAAGCAAAGTAAGCTGTAGAAGTAGCAGTAGCAGAAGTGACAATTGAAACAAGTGTTCTGAACAAACAAACAAGACCAATGCAGAATCAATTTTAACTTTGTTAGGTAAAGGGATGTTTGTTGGTGGTGATATTACAATGCACAAACGAGTATCTGTTAAAAATCCAAAGCAACAACCAGATGTCAACAGGCAGGAAGTTAAAGATGTTAAAATTAATAGGAAATTGTTACAGAATTTAAACTATTAATACAGCCCAATATACATGTTATTAAAATTTACAGTTTAAGGTATCATTAAAAAAACCATTTTTTTTTTGGACCTTCTTATGTGCCTCGTATTCCCATGCATATGGTGCCTGATGCTCTCTCCGCACAGTAATTTCTCCTGTCTGTCTGCCTTTCCCACTGTAGCTCATGGTTCTGGCTGATGCTTCTAGTCACTTCCAGCAGCTCTGTTTATATCCACCTCTTCAACCCCTCGGTGACAATACCTCCCCTTCCCACAGTCCATAGATTCCAGCCTAAAAAGCCTGGTGCCAACAACAGTAGGAACCAGAAGCATGTGGTAGAACAGATCGCCCAAGATGATCTGTAAGTAATCCAAGAAAGATGATTAGCTGGGTGGCCAGGGAGTAGACTACAGCTGAGTGGGAACTTGCTTACTATGCTGAAGTGTTGACAAAACACTGACTCTTGCAGCAAGATGTGATGTGTGTTGGGCCATATCCCACTGTCTGGATGTTATGTCAGAAAGAATATACATCTTTTTTTTTTTCTCTTATGCAAGAACATGAGTAATATATTTTCTTTCCAATTGCTTTTATTTTCTTTTTCTGGTGAATCTTGTCTCAAAATCTTAACACTGGTTACTTTCTTGTCCCAAGCAGGGATGGGTAAATATATGAACTGTTGTAGTTTAAAAAAAAATCTAGAAATCTCTGAGTCAGTCTCTGTAATTGAACACCAGACTTATGAAACATCACCCATCATCTTCCTGTTTTGCTTGGATGCCTTGCATAGGCATTGTTCCATCTTAGGATGTAGGGAAATACCAATGATCTGTGCAGTCTAGGCATGGTTGTGTGATTAGTGTCCAGAATCACTGGTACATACATGAAAGGAACAGCATGTAAACAATGAGGAAATTTTTTGGGGGGGGGTTTGCTGAAGGCTTTTGATATAGAATATTTTCTTAACAGCACTTTCACAAAAATGTAGACTAATTCTATGAAATTTCATGAAGATATTTGAATGGACTTTCATCATCAAACTATGCTCGAAGTTCTCCTCTTGTTTTGGTTTGGTATTTTTATTCATAGTCCATAGATTTTTATTCATAGATTTTTATTCATTTTTGTTTGTTTGGAGTTTTTTGTCATCATTGTTTTTTCAGTACGGTTGGATCAGTGAATCTAAATAATCAATCTAACATTTCCCTTGATTCCATTACAGTAGAACAGGAAAAAAAAAAAAAAAAAAAAAAAAAAAAAACAACATATTAAATGCAAAATGTTAAAAATTAGGAAAAATGTTGAAGTGCTGTTAAGGTCTGAAGGAATTTTTCAACTACAAATGTGGTTGTTGTATAATTAACATAAATTGACATAACCAACATTTTGTAATTAGATTCTTTATTAATAAATTCTAATTGTAAAAACACATGGATTTAATTGACATTTAACATGTTAGCTATTGCAAGCTTGATATCAATTAACACACTTATCAAATGTCAATTACCAGTTTTTCAGCTTTAATTGCTGTGAAATTGACTTGCCACGGGCTACCTTTTTAAATGTTAATGTATTAACAGTGTTCACAGATTTTATGTAATAAATATGACATCTAATGTGCACTTATTGCTTATTCAATTTGGATACATTATATGAAAAGTTAAGTATATTTCCTTCATACTTATTAAACAACAGTAAGAAGCCTTTTACTCATTAATTTACCATACAATTAAATTTGATGCCAGTTTGAAATAATTATCCTACAGTATTCAGAAGATTTAGTGAAACAGACAGGTCACCATTTTAAATCAGCATTAGCAGACTTTATTAGAACTGGACACAGTATTGTGAAGCTAACATGCTTTTCAATATAAAATTGTCTATATACCTCTTGTATTTTCCTGTATTACCTATAGAGATTAACAGTGGGTTACATCCTGCATTCCTTTGGAAAAATAAAGCAACCTTGAAATTCCAGCTAGTCATGATGATCCTATCAAGGGAACTGAAAAAACATGTCCCTTCCCTTATTTACAGCCCTGCTGATGGCACTGGGCCATGGTGCTGAAGAAGATTTTGGATGCCAGGTGGAGTTTTGGTTTGACAGCTTTATCATTGACATCATCTTAAAGAATGAAATTTCCACTGTGTGTAGTATTATAGTAAGTTCATCCATAGCATTTTATTTTAATCTGTACAACTGACATACTTTATGAAGCTAGGCACTATCCCCCATTTTAATGGAGAGGAAAGTGAGATGCAGTAAGGTCAAGTGATTTGCCTAAAGTCCTGAAGCTTGTCAGTAGCAGAAGTAGGGAAAATAAGTTCTGGTTCAAGTTACATTTTCGGAGTGGCAAGAGGATCAGGCTTTCCCAAAGGCAGTGTACAGTGGTGACGGATGAAAGGAGAGTTAATCACAGGCCTCCTGGAAAGGAGGGCTGCTTATTTAGCAGAATATAATGAATATTTAAAAAGACCTTTCAGAGTATTGTAGAATAAATGCATATATCTATAAGTTATTATGGCTTTAGGGCTAGCTATTAAGTGAAAGGATCAATGCATCAAATAGTAAATGCAGAACTTTTAGAACTAGAGCTATGTGAATCATGATTTCCTAGTCTGCTAATGAAACAGTCAAGAATCAAACTTTGCACCAGACCAAGCTGCTGCAGATCTCCCTGCTACCCCTCAAATATGAGTGATCTGCACTGATGAGAAACCTGTGTTTTATTAGTAATGGGGGAAACTCCCTTCTCAGACTCTGAGCTGAAAGCTCCTGTCAGGAGCATCTGTGCCCTTGCTGTGCCCTGATAGCCACAAAAAAAAAAAACAAACCAACAAAACCCAAACAAACAAACAAACAAAAAAACCAACAAACAAAACCAAACCCAAACCTAAGATGTACTTCATGGGTGAAGGTAGATCATTTAGGTTAGCACTTGACCAAAGGAGGACAGGTATCAATGAAGTCATGGCCTGCAAATCAATCCCACATTTGTCTGTGCTTCCAGGAGCAACATTTAATTGAGCTTAGTCAGTTCTGCTGCCATTTCTTATGGCTTTCATCTGTGCTTTCTGCTCCTTCATGCTGTGCAGTAAGACCTAGCCAGCCAAGGCTTTAACATTGGCTACTGAACTTGCAGTTCCTCCTGACAGGTGACACTTCAGAGTTATTTGCTGAGCACACATTTGCTGAAATGTTCTTGTTCCTTGATGGATTATAGCACTATTCAGATTACATTAGATTAAAAAAAAAAAAATCCATTTTAACACCATATGTGAGTTGGTGTCACTGTTTGGTCCAATAAAGATGCTGTCCCTGTAAGAGATAGGAATTCATCCTGATCAAAGATTTTTTTAGTAATGGAAAACTAATCACATGCTAAAATGCCCAAATCTTAACCTTGTCATTGGCTCATACATAAGTATTTCCCCTTCAGAAGCAATTTATCCTCTTTCAGAGACTTGTTCCCTTTCTTTCTGTTGACATGGAATCTACTCAGTTGAAGTCACTAGTGTGAGTCTGTGCTAACTGATTATGCCTCTTTGTTGACTTCCAGGCTATTGCTGTTATTGACAGGAGGATTCCATCACTGTGTTTTCCATCAAAAGCCATTCTGGTCTGTGAAAGTACTGGTAAGTCATCCCTCTTGCAATTCTTCCTAGAGAAAACCAATCTCCACCCCATCCTCCCCCAGAAGAAAGCTGCTAAGGGTTTAAAAAGAGTCAGATACAAAAGAAAAGGCCTAAGAGAGAGAAATCAGAAGTGACATGTTAAGATGCTTTCCTAAAGATCCTGATACTACTGAGTAATTTCCTCACTGATCTCACCTGCTTTCTCACCTGTAACTTTCACATGTACTGTATTGTGATTGCACGTGAGAATTATGAAAAGAGGAACGTAATGAATTAACAGAAGAGTGACTTCCAAATTAATCTGTTGGCTCCTTCTAGTTTCAGAATTCTCTGGATGCCAATAGAGTTTCATTACGTCTATTAGTTCACTATAGCTGTTTGATTGCTATTACTTTATCAAATATATTTCAGGGGAAAAAAGTATACCCCAATGGTGTCAAGTCAAAGATAATATTAAACCATCAGCTTTACAATACTCCTGTGTTTCTGATTATTAAGAATCATGTTTCATCTGAACTTTTTTAGTGGAGTTTTTGGAAGTGAAAGTGTTGGTTTGACATCAACAATGAGTACATTTAATTAAAATGTCTCTCCTTCCCTGTTCCTTCACGAAAAAAATATAAATCTCAGAAAGAACACTATCATTTAAGATTATATTTAAAGATAATATAATAGAAAAACTGGAGGGTACTACAGCAGACTCACTGTCTGGAATGGTTTGTGTATCGGGCAAGAATTAATGTCAAATGCACACACTGTAAGATAATATTTGGCATTTGCATGGATTACTTTTTATTAAATATCCCTAATATCTGTGAATCTGTGAAACATAATAACATAGGAACATAGACTACAGAGTATTCATACTCCATGCATGTGAATGCCAGGAGTATGAAAGAAAGCATGCCCTAATATATATATATATGATGCAGGATTGTAAGAATTATAACTAGCAAATGACAGACTAGGAAGCTTTGTGATAAACTCTCAGGGTTATGGGGCAAAACACTTATATTGTGAACTTTTGATTGACTTCCTGGCATTCTATCCCCTAATCCATCTCTTCTGAGACTAATTTCATGTTCCAAACCCTGAACAGCTTCAGACAGCTGCCATTTAAAAATAAGTGAACAGAAATAAACAATCGGTAACAAAGTCCTTCCCCTCTCCAGATGACCACACAGGAGTTCACCCTAATCAGAAACGGTGCTTCTTCTTAGTCAGAAATTTTCCCATATGTAAGCAAAGTCCAAGCATGTATCTTCTACTTAACTCACACTTCTGGTCTGTCACTTGGAAATGATGCATAAGCTTGTCTGTTGCATGGTATGCAACATGCATGCAAGGTATACAGGGGCTGCAAACTAGCAAGACTCACTGTCCTAGAAAAGGTAGGTACTGACACAGGCACATGCTGGGAACACTAATGATCTCTGTTATTTTTCAAATAACTTAAATGACCAGAAGGTCATAATTCACATTTTGATTTGCCAATATTCTGATCTTCACCTAAAGCAGGGGAATCATTTAGCTTCTTCATTTTTCACCCCTCCTTATTTCTCTCTCGTTACATACACAGATTATGAACTCTAAAATGTTATGCTACATAAGTGTCCAGTGTTTCTGGTAAGACAAATGGTACTTGTCTGTGAAGATGTCTGAGGAACCTTTCTGTAAAAGTACACTTTATTCTTGTAAAGCTAATTTACATTCTTTGGGAGGTTAGCTGAGTTTCCAGATAGGGGCTGTCAAGTCTAGTTGTACAAATCATGGTTGCAATGTATGGAATTTCAGGCAGAATATGAGAACCAGATGGCAAGAGTGTCATTACCAGTTTGACTGAATTATCAATAAAACCTGCAATATATGATGGTTAACCTAATGTTACTCTGGTAGCATGTTCCATGACAGGACTGAGCAGCCACCAATTTCAGGGTCAACTTTAGGAATGTGTTATTATAGGAATGTTTCTATCAGTTCTAATTAAAGACCATAAATCTCTCATCGATTTCTTGCCTCGACTAAAATTGATAAAAAATAGATAAATACCATAAATCACCATTGCTTCTCCTATAGTGTGTTTATGTATAAATATTGGACATATAGACAGACAATTGTTGGATACACAGGCATGAAGCATCTAATCTCTTTGAAATTTGTGTGACCAAGTGAATACAGGAACAACATGAGTTTTTACTTATGTTGAAAAATAACTTCAAGAAATGTGTATATATTTCATACATGCTATATGAAATCTACATATATTCAGATCAGGTTATAATTTTGAGCTTCTCTATTAGAATTCTCATCTCTTTTTGCCATTAAATGTAATTCATCTTTAAAGGATGCGTTAACACTCAGATATCTTCCTTTTCTCATCTGTCTTATACAATTATTATATTATAGACAGGCTAAACCCAACTGTCCATCCATGTTTATCCAAGAAATAGATTTTTATTTCCCTGTTCTCAGTATATTCAGTTAGGGTGGGCTATGGTGGTAAGACATGTGATTCTTAAATTCCTGACTTTAGCAGTAAACTTGGCGACGTAATTTTATCCAATGCTCCTGTGCATTTTTATAGACCAAATAAAAAGTACATAAATTTTGTTTTACTGTAGATATAATCAGTGCTATAAAAAATTATCACTAGATTCAATAACACAGCCCAAACTGCTTGGACTAGAGAAAGCAATAATCTACAACAAGCAACCCTTCCTTACTATTACTGGTTATTAATGTTCTACTTAAGTACTCATGGTAATTTTATTACAAAGAGAGCTTTAACAATGGCATGCAGGATATTAAACTGAAGGAAAGCAGAAGTTTATACCTTACTTGCAAGTATAATCTTGGACGTGTTGCGGTTTAAGATTGTGGAAGTAGTAATAACTGTACATCTGAAAGATATGGGGTTTTTTTGAGTACTTAATTTTACAACTAAGAAATAAAAACTTTAGAAACTTTCCAGCTAGAAACAATGCTAGAGACATTTGACTTATTAAAAGATTTTCAACTACTCAAGTGTCTAGCAAGGAATAAATTAATTAGAGCTGAACTACAAATGAAATAAGTCTCAAATGGTGAAAATGCAGAAGTTGTAGAGAATAGTCTACTGACTCAAAGTACTTTTTAAGGATTTTTTTTTTTTAATGGTTGTAATTATATTTCTAAGAGACTTATGTGTTTTAGCAATAGTGTATTATCATTTCTGTTGATGATCAGCTTTTGAATAATATTTTATTGGATAACTACCTTTATTTATATTAGCACCATCACATGTGACCTGAATACCAGAAACTGAAGAATCCTTTGTTGCATGACCTGACTTATAAACATGTTAGAAAGGACGGGTTAAATGTTTCATGTGTCTGTGTCTTTTCAACTAAAACAGGGTGATCTGTGGGAATTTTCAGGAAGAAGTGTATATTTTCTTGAGCACAGATGTAGTCAGAACAAAAAAAATCTCTGAAAATGGAAACCACTTGAATGCTTTATTTCATCTCATGATAATGCTGAAAGAAAGGCTGAGAAAGGAAATTTATTATTATGTGCTAGATGCTGTATATATGCAAACTAAGCAGGGGCATTGCTGTGATTCTTGGGGCATTTCAGTACTAGAGACTCTGTGTGTTACATACATTATTTTATAAATAGGTTGGACAGAGCCTTGAGTAGCCTGGTCTAGTTGAGGGGCATCCCTGCCCATGAGAAGGTGGTTGTATTAGATAATCTCTAATGTCCCTTCCAACCTAGGCCATTCTATGATTCTATGAATATTGCACTAAACCCAGAGAGACCTGGACAGAATGGAGAGCTGGACGGGGAGAAATTTAATGAAATTTAACAAGAGCAAGTGTAAGGTGCTGCATCTGGGGCACAACAACTCCATGTATCAGTACAGGCT
>JAOEGS010023608.1:64672-78184 GCA_025447755.1 Corythornis vintsioides | reverse complement strand
GTAAACGTGTGTTCTTCACAAAGAAAATGTGCACTAGGAGAAGGAGACAGGGATGTAACCTGTTGACCCCTTGGTCATGCTGGGGAAGAAGAAATGGTTCAAGAGTATCCAGACTCATGTGCTACCCCCCTATATGGCACCCCTGCTTCTGTATACGCTGTCAAAACTTGAAAAGTGTCCTGAAGACAGAGACAGGCTGCCAACCTTTAATGAGACCCTTGAAACCTTTCATCTGCAACCCAGGATGCAGTATTAGTGGCTAAAGCTTTCTAGGGCATAAAGGGAAACTATTCCTTTTCCTGGTTAAAACTGTGGCAAATATTCTTGTTAAGCAGTCCTCTTTGGAGAAGGATTGTTGTTCTGCTCCACTGGAGACATGGCATGTAGTCATCCATGGTCATGCTGTGGAGAGGCCATTGATGTTAATGCCGTGTCATCATTGTCATTTTATCTCTACCTATCTCTTGATAGTGAAACATATTGTTCTCAGCTAATTTATTTTCTAAACTTGGTTATTCAAACTTTTAACTTTTTTTTTTTTTTTTCTGGTTTAGAGTGGTTCCCATGCCCTCAGTGCTTGGCAATCTTCCATCCTTAATTATCAGAAAATAATAAAGAAGATATGAATATTTATTTTTCTAAAATGTGTTTTTCTAATATCTTTTGACATAGATTGAATTGAAATTTCAGTAGTAGCATCAATGACTGTTATATGAAAAGAAATATGGGTGGAGTTCAAAATTTGCTGTTCACTCAGCTTTGACTATGGAATCAACATCCTTATGTTGGCATGAAAATGTCTGTAAGTGGCAAATAGTTTTTAATTGTAAAGAACTGATTTGTAATCGGTCTCTTTCACTGGATTCCTGACCCTTGGGCTGACTAACATACATGTAACACCAGACCCAAGATCACTTGTCTCCATATGCATTTGAACAGAGTATCTCTGGTATTCCCTCCCTGGTATGTCAACATTTGTCAGCTCCCTTCATCCCCCTTTCTTTGTCCTGCCAGATCAGATTACTGCAGCATAGTCTACAACAACTGATGTGGTTTATGTTTAGCACTATGCCTTTCTTCCTTCCTCGTGTTTATGGCATTGACTCTGCTCTTAAACAGTAAAGCACAACACTACCATTTAAGTTGTGAAGAGTTTGAAGAACTGAAGATCCATGACACACAAATATGTGATAGGAGGAGGGGCATATGCATGTGACGCACCTTTCCCTTACAAAATTCTACTTGTCACAGAGTTTATGGTTTGAAAAAAAAGAAGGCAAAGTCTTGGTGATAGCCTGTTTCTAGCAGGGATGCTTGATGAAATCCACATTTCAAGATCATGGTCAATAAAAAAAAAGCTTAGAAAGCTTTTCTGAGGGAGGGGCTAATCTGCAAGGAAACAGTGCAGAGGAACAATTCTTCAGATATTTTCAATGCAGCTGAACATGGGTGATCCATCATTATCTGTATCTTATGGGATCTGTCATCCGTTTTACTTTTATTTACTTTTCAGGATTCTGGAAACTTTGTCAACAGCAAATCAAGGACCTTGCAACATTTTTTAAATGGCTACATTAACTCTCAATTTTGCTATGGTGGTTTCTTATTGATGACTTTCAGTGTAAACAGTAAATCAAATTCCAGCATTGTGAAAGGCACATTTATTTGCCAGTTAATGTATTCTGATGTCAGGGAAATACATGGGAAGTTTCCAGGATATTTACCTGGGATTAGAATCAGACCCCAGTAACTGAAGAATTTCTTTCCCAGCCATTCCAGTGGAATGACACAGCTGTGGTGTCTGCAGTGAGGGAGAATTCAATACTTTCTAACACAGGGCACTAAAAACAAAAGGGTTTTCCAGCAGCAGGTGATGTCTCAGCACTGGAGGCAAATCCAGCTATTAAAGAAATGCATTTTTTAAAGGGACAGAGGGATAACTTGAAAGTGGGAGATTTGCATTGCTTTTGCTTGCAAAAATACCTTCTGATATGATCTAGAGAAATTTATTTTTGTTTGCATTTGTGTTTCAGTGTAACAGAAGTGTCCTTGCCTCCCCAGGGACATTGCAAAACTGAGGGTCTGAGCTTCTAGAAAAATGGCATTGCTTGGGATAGGTTGTGCAGTTACTGTCCTCTGCTCCCTGCAGCAGTGTCCGTGCATTGACAGTCACATGGCTGAGGATGGGCTGCTGGGTTGCTAGGGTTGAACGCAGCAACATAGGCCTAATGAGGGTGGAACAACTTCCATGTGTGCTCAGCTAACCCATTTTGCCCCAATCAACTGTATGATGTGAGAGATGTAACCCTGTCATTCATTGTTTCTCCTCTCTCAGAGCTTTGAATATATCCTCAGTTTAGCTATTCTGATCGCAGTAATGAAAATATATTTATAAGCAAAACAAACAACAGTAATTTGTGCTGTTTTGTTTCCTTTTGCTCATGTGCAGACTTTGAAGCTATACCAAAGAAGAAGGCATTCAGTTCCTTAGGCCTGGTCACTCCCAACATTTAAGTTAGTAGTTCAACTTATTTCTTGAATCTGGGATAAAAATAAAGGTGAAGCATTCAGTCCTTAGGACAAGTGGCCAAAAAGGGAGGACACAGGTTTCTGTGCCACCCTGACCCTGCCCTCACAAAAATTTATCTGTTGTCCATGTGAATAACTGGCTCCTGCCTCCTTCCCTGCATCAGCTGGGAACTGTGGCTTGGACAGTGGCAGCTGCACTAGGCCAAAAAACAACCTCAGGGCAAATGCAAGGCTCTCCACACAGATTACAGCTGTGTGACTAGACACCTTGCTGGCACAGTGATATTAAAAATAAGAGCAAGACACCTTAAGAACTGCAGGATCTAAGCTAAGTAGCTACCTCCCAAAACTTTTTGCACAATGGTTATGATAAGAGACAGCTTGTAAGAACACAGAAGTTTTCTGAATAATTTGTTTCATCATTAAAACACTAAATTGAGCAATAGTGTCACAGAACAGAGCAAAGCTGAAGAGCCACAGCTCTTGAGAATTAAAATAAACAATTAACATTAACCCAAAGAAGGGAACAAGAAGAATTTTTTGGTATCCATGAAAATATTATGGTGGTGAAATGTGTAGTCTCTCATTTTAAAGCAAGTGGCTGTATTTTCATCTGATGTTATACCCTGCAGCAAATATGAATATAGCTTACTTTCCTCTTTGTTGAGCAAAGATAGAAAATAAAAATTGGTTTCTGGGGGCTGAACGTGTTATTCTGTGTGTGAAGATTTGTCAGAAAACTTAGAATAAGCACTCTTCAACTTAACGGCTTTCTTCCCTGCTAACAGCTGGCCAGTCACAGGTGCTGGCAAAACCCACACCAACTTGCTGAAATGGACTGAGGAGGGCTTTGTTATTTTAACACCACATTCAGAGAGTTCCTAATTTGCTCTGGTTTCAAGTACTTCTTGTGAATACAGTAAAAATAAAAAGAGCTCCCAAAGGAACCTGAATACACACAGAAAAACTTATTTGCACGTACAACAGCTAAAGAAACAATTGTGCAGTATCTGTGCACAATATACACTGTCTGAGTGACATTTGGTTGTGGTTTCTCTTTGTAGCCATCTTATCCCTCTACAAATAGAATTATAACATCTTTGGTATGTATTTGAGGTGCAGGCAGAGCCCTGAAGAAAATACCTTTTTAGAATGTATGGGGATGTTTCTGGGAACTCAGGAAAACCATAGGAGAAATAGACAAGCAGTCATAGCTCCCTGGGGTACATTCAGTAAACTTTCTGATGTCAATACCTTTCCCTATAATTTTCCTGAAAATAGAAGCCCAAGTGGGCACTTGGCTCTCACAGCAGCACCACGGGGTGACAGGAAAGCATCCACAAGACTTATGAGATGGCACTGGGGAAAGTCTTCAGCAGGAAAGAGAATGTCATATTTGGAGGTAATGCATCCTCAGCTGTGCTACTCTCAGTAAAGAGCATTAGGATATACTTTATAAATTGCCTGTATCAGACAGTGCCATTTTTGAGTCTGGAGCAAAATCAGAGGCAGGAGGGAAAGCAGGGATTTCCAGAATTTCATTGTGGTATCAGGTGATATAACGGGGAATTAGTTTTTCCTTAGTTTTCCCTTTTCAACCTAAGCAACACTTGCTGTGCCAGGAAACTAGTCATTTGGAGGCTCAGCCTTCATCAGTTTGAACTTTGAAAAAACATTGTTTAGAGGGAAGAGGACAGCAATGAAGATTTTTAGAGAAAAAATACATTATAAACAGTTAAAATGACCAGAGACTGAAAAAGACCTGGATTCTGCTATCACTGACAAATCTACTTTTATCCCACACCCCACTACAAGCTCACAGACTGTACTTCTTCAGGGCTGTTTTGACCTTTAGTGAACACTGTAGGTCATTGCAGCAAAGAATATCCTATTTTTCCAACCACACCTGCATTTCCAGATGGCATTAGCTGAGTACCAATATAAAAAAAGCCAATTCAATTAGCTAGCTCTTCAAGCATAAATATATTTTCTTAAACACAGATGTTTGAGTCACTGAACTGGAAAAGACGAAAGTTACTTGTCCACAGTGACAAAATCTTAATCTGCTTACTGAATAACACTTGTGGCAATATATTTTAAATGGTATTCCATAATGCTTTTTTCCTAATAGCATTAATAGCCCCCAACATTGCCAACATTTGCCATTTTCCCCTGTGCTCTTGTCTAAGGATTGAGATCTGTGTTCCTCTAAGGTTTTTGGCAGTTTTCTGTGCCTTCTTTTCATTTACTGTAGTAAAACATGCAAGAAGTAGTGGTTTCAGGAGTTACATTTTTCCATATGGGTTCCAGCTTCTCCTGAGCTATCAGATTCAAGGAAGGAATGAAAGACTAGTGCAAAGTGAGGGCAGGGAGGTGAGAATAATGTAGCCTTAGGAAACCCAAGGCTTTATTCCAAGTCTACAAAGGAGAAGAGTGTGAAGCAGAAGGCAAAGATCCATCTTGAGGTCTGAGTGACAAAGGGTGTAAATGCATTGCCCAAGGTGAAATATGCCCCCAGAGCCTTTCAAGAGAATGAGAGACTTATATAACTTGTCCGCCTAACTGCTATTTTCTGGGTGGTGGTGGATAGGAACTTGCTGAGGCCTGTGAGAGAAATTGAATTAATTCTCAGGCAGAAGATTGCAGTGACATAGATAATCTGGTCCCTAAAGTAAGCTTGGTGGCTTCAGCTAATTCAGTTTATGGGCTTTTCCTTATTGTGGAAATCCTAGGAGAAAGCTGCATCCATGAAAGACTTATCTACAAAAGGTGCTAAGTTTTGCCAGCTCTGATGAATTTCATGCAAGGTTGTGTGCTTGCATCTCTGAAACTCAAGCGTTACATGTGATGCATGCAGAATCTTCCATATTCAGTGTCTCATTATCCAGGAGTGAAAAAATGAAAGAGGGGGAAAAAACAACAAACCCAAACTTTGTAAACATTCAGTCAAGTCCATCATCGGTATCTAAGCAGCACAATAGCATAACAATATGTAATTTGTCACTCTGTAGCATGCAAGTTTCATTCCCATTACTCCAGTAACCTAAATAAGAAAGGCAAAATGCACAAAAAATATGGCCATCTGGAATACATAATGTGGAAAGATCTGCAATGCATTACATGGTCTGGAAAGTGGCTGGTCGAATTCCAGAGAGCTAAGATAGACTTCAAAGTCTGGCCGCACATCAGTGAAACTGCTGATCAGCTCAGATATTTAAAGTGGGTGTAGATGAATGAATTTATTACGTTTTTTTATCTGTAGCATTCATATGGGAAAACATGACTGTAGATAGGTTCTCTGTTGATTTCATGCTTGGTTCTTTTTATCTGTATAGTATATTTTCAAAATTTTACATCATATTGCAGCTTTACAAAAAGGGCATTTTATAATTGTTTATAATGCCAGTAGGGCAAACAAAACAAAACAAAACAAAACAAAACAAAACAAAACAAAAAGACATGACTCGAATACCTTAAAAAAAATAGTTGGGCAATTTTAATTTTTAAGTAATGAAAGACTGGGTTTCCAACTTTTCTTTGTTTTTAACTAATCCCCAAAATACCCACCATTTGGGATTTTTCATAATTTTAATTCAAACAGTTTAATCCTGAATTAATTGCTATGTCTGACTTTTATTTACCCAGACTTCTAGCTTTTCTTCTCTGTTGGAGGAAGGGAAAGGAAGATGAAACCATACAATTCATTATTTTTCATGTGATGATCCCAGAGCCATGTGCATCAGAACAGGGATTTGATGTGTACAAGGCATATTTTAACCAGTCTATGAAGGAACCGTTATTGAACAAATCTTGATTATCTTTAATGGGACAACTAGATTATTCTACTTTTTCCTCTCTTTAATGTTGGTATTGTTACAATAACTCACGTACAGTTGTTCACTAGGCTCTCCGTGGTATGACAAAGGTAGAAATGCAATTTTCCTATTGTTATGTAGACAGTAAAATTAGTTATAAGTAGCAAACAGAATACTTTTAATATATAAAAAAATTCTGATCATGACATTTTCTCCTAAAATGGAGTGTGTTACCGATCATTCTTCAGCAAGCGATTAAAATTTTCCTGTTTACACAGTGCAAGTATCAAGTAAACTGCCAGAAAAAAATGTTTTTAATTGATTTCCAATTACTGTGCAATTCATGATAGATGTAATACATGGATAGTACTGAATGCAATGGAGTGAGAGAACTAGCCATAGGAAATATTTTTGCAAATGGTTTTTCGGGTTTTACCTTCCCAGCACTCTTAACAAAATCCCAGTAGAGTTTGTGCAGTTTCCCATGCTTCAGCTAGGCTAGCACACACTCAGGAAGATGCATCAAAATGCCTTCAGATACTTTCCATAGATAGATGAGCATACACAGCACAGAAGAAATCAAACTACTTTCCTAAAATAATCTTTTCCCATTCAGGAAGGTAAAAGTAATTATCTCAATTATGTGATGGCATTGGAAGGTGACTTACCTTCTCCAGAATTGTCTTCCATGCCATTAATTAATTCATTAAGTAAGATGGATATATTTTGTTTAGCTACCTCTTTGTACTGGTTTTACCTAAATCAGTAAATTTAGTGGAGATCTCATGCTCTGATTTTGACATGGGAAGAAGAATGTACAGAAGAAGCAGCAAGAAAATACATTTATTATTGAAAGGAAGGTTTGTTTAAGAACTGATAGTGTTGCAGTTAGAGTGGACTTCAGGTGGCTGTGACTATGGGAACCACCATCTCTCTGCTAAGGGTATTCTTCCAAAGTTCTCTGAAGCTTTTTCAGAGTTGCATTCTTCACCAAAGCCTCAAGAGCTGAGCTCTGATGTGATTTACCTCATTCTTGCCAACATCTTTGAAACATCCATAAAGGCAAACCCTATAGTCATTTGGTTCATCAGCTTCCTGTTTCTCCTGAAACCCAGATTTAACAAATGATCTAATATGGCAGAAAAAAAAAAAAGGAAAAGAAAAAAAAAATAGAAAAAAAGAAAGTGGTTGAGCATTTCAAAACCGTAACATGCCATAGAAGTTTGGGTGTCATTTTTCCTCATGTTTCATTCATACCTTTAAAAGAAGAGGAAAAAAACCCCATGTACTTAATCAAAATCCCAGCTGCACTTCCTGAGTCTATGTGTTTCGCAGATGGGAAGACTCAGAAGACAGACTGATTTTTAATCAATGTTAAATAAAGAAGAGCATCTGCTTCATGTAGTAAAAATGTACCCTGTGGTCCTAATCATCTGACACAGCATCACAGGATTACTGACTCCATGATAGGGAAAGTATGGTGGTAGCACAATATATACCAGCTGGGCAAGTGACCCATGATAGAATAACTATCTAAAAAATAGTGTTCAAGATTTCATTTATCACACCTCGGCACTAGAGACTGGGTGAAAATAGGAACTCATCATAAAATCCATGAAACATTTATTTTAATTATAGAAACAGATCCAAAACAGCTGACTGCTCAAATAGCTAACATTTCCAAAATTACTGGAGACAGGGTCTAGCTACAGTCTTACTGTCTTTCAAGTGAAGGAGTGTGAAAACAAAAATGGTTTGAATAATTGACTGGAACATTTTATTCCCCTACATAACTTACTGTTTGCAACTGGAAGGATTCATACTTGAGAAAGAGTGGAGCTTTATTTGCTAGCAAGGCTAGCAGCTATGAGTACACTGCTGCAAATTGCTACAGTTGCTTTCATGCTTTTTCTAAGCTACAAAGGTGTGATAAACACACTAAATAATTTAAAGAACAGTAACACAAACCTAAGTGCAAGAATCTACTTAAGAGTCTGAAGCACTCTGGATGTAGCTGCTTTGACAAGCAGTTAAGACTTCAGGCCAAAAGATATGACTGTTTAGAAAGTTGTTCCAGTTAATTATAATGAGATTTGACTTTAAAGCCTTTTCAGGGCTGCTTTATAAATTGGACTACTGAGGGCTCTTTAATGGAAGCATAAGCTAATATCAGTCTCCATCATCAAAGGAAGTGTTAGCAGCTAAGAGGAAAAGGCATTGTAGGACAGAAACCCCCAAACTTCCTTCAGAACCCCCCAAAACTCACAGCTCTGTGGCAGAGGAATCTCTACAACACAGTAGTCTTTAGGTTTTGAGCATTTTCTGGAAGGTCAAGGTTTTGTTTTGGCATGTGTTAACCCCGTAAGTATGAGAGTAAAGCAAAGTTCTGACTTTCATATCAACTAGCTGCTGTGTATGAATAGTATATTCAGCCTTGCCTATGCTTGTTAAAACATGTTACTCCAAAGTTTCTAGAGTAACTTTTGGAGTCACTTTTAAGGATACTAATAACAGATCTTTTAAAGATCTTAAAGACAATCCAGAGTACCTTCACTGCCATTTAAAACAAAGAAGGAGGGGAAAAAGATGTACGCTTTCCTTCTTACCAAAAGGAAAAACACTGGCAAAAAAAAAAAAAAAATGACCCTCTGTATTCCTGGGCCTGAGTACTCCTACTTCACTTTCCCAGGAGCTGCAGCTTCTAGCTCTCACCTAACACTGCTGTGGGTTTCAAAGTAGAACTCTTTATTTTGAAAATTAGGAAGTGAGTGGCGTGTAGTAGAAAAAGTGCCCATCCCATATATAAGAAATATATTAAGGGTAGCACTGGAAGAAGAAAGGGAAAGCTTGGTAACTAACTCATCTGAGGTGTTCTTTCACTTACAAGTAGCCTTGCATATCTCTTAAAATCATAATATCTGGCCATCAGTCAAGAACAAGCTTGCTAGTTAGTGTTTGCTGAAAGTCTGAAAGCAGGACACTTATCTGTGGAGTTTTACATGCATGCTTTTCTCTTTTTTTGTTCCTGTCTTGCTTCATGTTTTTCCTATTCCTATTTAAATGTTCTATTTTTTTTTTTTTTTGAATGGTTTAATAATCATTTGAAACATTTAATTTCCTCTTTGCCAATCTAAGCCAAAACACAGACTGTATTCCATTTGACTGATGTTTGACCATGGAGACTTTTTATATCTCTCCACACACATATGCACATGCACGCATGTGGATGCATGCAAACACATTTTAAGAAAACACCAATATGCTACAAATCTGAAAGCAATTTTCAGTCTGAATTCCTCAGGAGCTCATTCAGGGACTTTTTCAATTGAAATACGAGGAATATTCCTAATGCTCACTATTATTTAATGAAGGAATAGCTAGAATGCTTTCAGAGCACCATCCAACCTGTGTCCTATTAGGAAATTAAATTTTCTTTAAGAATCACTGATGATGAAAATATGTCCTTAAGTTGCTGTGCAGACTATGCAGTTTAATGTGTACTCCCCTTAGGAGGTGACATACAAAAAAGACCTAACAAAACTCTTCTGATCTAATGCCCAAAATATATTGCAGTTCTTTGCTATATGTATGTTAATGAAAAAGAAAAGTATTTTAAAAGGTGTCTATTTAGACATAAAAGAACCAAAATAATTTAAGATAATGACATTGTAAATGTCAGTTCTTCATAAATGAAGCATATAGAGAAGGAGCAGGTACATTGTCAAGCAGGTACCCCTTTTGTAAAGCTGCATTCCATCAGTAAACATTTTAAAAAGCAAGTGATAACATCTTTGAAGGGATATTAACTTTCTGTGGCAGAATTCCATTTCTTATCTCCTTTGGTTGCTTCTGAGGAAAATTTCAGTGCTGTCAACATGGTCTCTTGGCTATCCTGCAATGACTGACCTCCATGTGTTTCTCCAGTCCCCCAACCTAAGCTAGAACTACACAGTTTTCCCAAGCACCCATAGCTGCACAAGGAGGTGAACAGCCAGAAGGGAAGAAAAAGTAAGGCACAGAAAACACTGTTAAGAGTTTAGTTCTTCCACTGCCCTTCTGTTGGGTGTGAAAACACCCTTGTGTTTTCTTTTGTAGTCTGTTGGAGAAATAAAAGTTGCAGAGCAATAGGGAGCTCAAAATTGTCAGATTCCACCAGTATATGGGTGGTTTTATGCAAAAAAAAACCTGAGACGCTGACAGAAACCTGTATCTTCTCCAGCAGTTTACTTCTTTCTGTCCCAGGTGAATCAGACACAAATGTTATTTGTTTCTAAATTTCAAAAGGTTTTCCCATTTCACAGTCAGTAAATGATATGAGGCATTTAAACCAAACAGAACATTGGTCTTTTACAAAAAAAACCAAAACAACCCAGTCAGTAAAATACATACAATGCCTTTTCTTCACAGAGAGTATGATATAGAAAGGAAACTCAGGAGTAGTTCTTCCAAATAAACCATGCTTGGCCCATGATGGGCTTTTTTTACATCTTCCCTGAGGGAGCTTCACATTGCCTGCACACTCTGGGAAAACTCTGTGTTTAGCTGAGTATAAGACACCTGCACTGTCTCGGGAACACATTTTAAAATATGCTACTCTCGACTCCAAAAATTGTTTGGCAGAACACTTTCTGTTTTCTGTTTTGTGTTTATATATCTAGTTCTGTAAAGGATGCAGGAAATAGTGAAGTTCAGACTCCAGCCTAAAAGAAGAGGATCAGTAAACACATATTCATCTTCTGTTCGTACCTGGTTGAGGAACGGTCATTTTCATCCCCAGCAGTTTTACAAAGATGCTACAGGACCCCAGGAGTGGACTCTGTCTGCCCATGCACAACATCAGGGCCTTTCTGACCACCAGGTAGAATCCTAAAAGTTGCATGTAGCTTTATAGGAATTGCATGTAGCTATGCCAAGATGTAATATCTTTCTTTATAGAAATTGTGTGTAGTTAGTATTTTCAAGGTATGTAATTGTGCATTGATTGTCCTTATATTTTTCTCAAATGTCAATGTAGTGGAAAAGTGAAAAAAAAGTGCCATTTTATTTGCAGTGTTCTTCTACATCATTCTTCTACAAGAATGCACAAGAGAAAATTCATCTCCCCTTCATTCCTAAGTGTACTTTATATAGACAGAAAAAGAACAGCCAGGGCTTTAGAGCCATACAAGCATATATGAAACAGCAGAAAAAACTTTTTGGCTCTGAAATTCTGTTCACTTTCTGGACCTGAGAAAATATATAAAGAGCCAGAATATAGGGAGACACTGCTGTAAATCAGAAGAAATATCTATAGCAGAAGACTTCTCTCATATAGACAACATCCTCAAAATAAACTGAAATTTTGAAAAAATTTTGCTAGCCCCATGCTATCCATCAGACAGAAGAGAGCTTTTTTTAAACAGATGATTTTCAAAGATTAATGTTGTTAGCAAGCATTTTCTTAATAAAAGTACATTAAGCAAAGACTTTCAAAAACGTATATTCCCTATCAAGTCCCACCAAACAGTTCTAGTGTCTAAATTTAGGCTTTTATAATTATGAGCAGATTCCACAAATGAAACAGATTTTTAATTTACTCATTTATTCCACACCATTTGAGCTCAACAAGATACTTCATAAAATAGACACAGGTGCTTCACAGAGATTTGATCTTCTCATATTAGTTACCAGTGGTTTTCTTTTTTCTTTGTAAAATTAAGAGTCTTGCTGGAGCTTTTTCTTCTATAATGTTGGCTTTTTCTATACCGGTTAATGGGTCAGTATATTTGCATAAGGTATTGATCAATGTACAAGGGTGAGACCAAATCTGAGCTTGGGTTGTGCTGGATGAAACAGATTCAAACCATGCATCAGTTATGATTTCTTCCTTCCTTCAAAGAGCTGTGCAACAGCTGAGATTACTATAAGCTTGGAATAAAACCTCTATTTTATTGGAGTACGAAACCTAGGAAACAGCAGGTTCTTGATTCAATTCCGTTCTATATATGTGTATGGCCCTGCTCTCTAGGGATAACAGCCTGTAATGTTTTAAATAAAGTATTCAAAGGCCTGTTTCTTACTGTTGTTATTGGACTGTCTCCTAACTCAGAAAAACAGTTGTTCAGGCAAAACCTCGAAGTGCGAAAGAAGTAGAAAGGCCATTCAAAAGCTTCTAACATAACTGATAAATAGGTTTTATATTCCTTTATCTCTCAGGTATGACATTAAACATTCTTTGGTTGACACTGGCTACAGGAATTTCAGAAATGTAATAAGGCCATAGTTTTGAAGTTAAATCATTCATGGTGTGAGCTGAGTTTTGAAAGCTGATGGATTTACCTGCTGCATGGAAAAGCTAAGAAGTTCTGCTTTATGGTTTTTCAAATACATAAGATCTTTTATTATTTCTACAGTTTCTCCTCTGAGGTGTTTTTCTAAGAGGAAATCCATTTTAAAAGTCATTCAGGATGATATTAACAAAATAGCTTCTGGATGCTTGGGTTTATGCATTTAAAAAACTTGTGTATGTTTCTAACTGAGCTTCAGAATACATTGCTATCTTTTAGCCAATATGCATTTAGCCTATCAAATTACAGAAAACAGTTTGTTTACTATCTTTTTTTTTTTTAATTAATATATCCATGACAAATAGGTATAGCAAACAATGTATTAATTAATTCTCTCATTGGTTTCCTTATTGTGGACACCTAGTTATCACAAGATTTTTTATGTGTGGACAGTGACTGCATGGAGTATCCTAAAAACAGTGAGTGTTCTTGATAAGCTCATATTCTTAACTTACAAGTGTTCATCTACAAAGAGAAGTAAGATTTTAAGGAGGGACTGTGGGTTGCTTAAGGAATTTCTGTGTGAAAACATTGCCCAAGAGTAAAAAAAAAAAAAAAAGTTATCTCGAAGTAGAGCAGCTAAATGTTCCCAATAAATCCTAAATGACAGAAAACACATCTGGCTTCAGGTTTTGCAATGCACTCCATAAATGAATTTTGATTAGTCACAGGTTTTCAAATCTACAAAGCAGACTTGTGTCCAGTGTCTCCTAATGTGGAACCCACTTACGGTATGGTACTGAAAACATTGCAAAATTTGTATTTCATCATAGATTCATAGATTCATAGATATTAGGGGTTGGAAGGGACCTAGAAGATCATCTAGTCCAACCCCCCTGCCC
>JAOEGS010023608.1:50207-62741 GCA_025447755.1 Corythornis vintsioides | reverse complement strand
ATAGATTCATAGATTCATAGATATTAGGGGTTGGAAGGGACCTAGAAGATCATCTAGTCCAACCCCCCTGCCCGATGGCTGGACTTGTTGATCTTGAAGGTCTCTTCCAGCCAAATCATTCTATAATTCTATGATTCAAATTCACAGTCACAGGTGTGACAAAGGTGTTGATGTTGTCCTGTGTCTGCAAGGGTGACCAGAAAGCCTGGGTACCCCTGCCACAGGTAGATGGGGTTAAAAGGCAAGGGACTCAAAGCTTATGAAGCTGAGAAGACCTGCTCACTCAAGCAATAGAGCAACCCTTCTGGAGTATTGTCCTAGATAGCCTTTCTTTCTGGCTGAGGAAACATCAAAAATAATCTGTTAAACTGTGTAGTAATTGGGTCCAGGATTATACAAGTTGGGTGAGTTTTCTGAAAATTATATAAAAAAAATAAAAATAAAAAAATCCAATGTTCTCTCCCTGAGAGACAGGAGAGAGAGAGAGAGATTCCAGGAGTTAAATTGAAAATAGGCTAGGTCCCAGGGCTGCTAATGAATATGAGTAGATGCTGATGTATTTTTAAACACAAAGACTGTCTACATAGCTTGTAATGAGAAATGAGATGAGATGACATGTGCATGTGTTGTTTCAGAACCCTTTGTTCTCTGCTGCCTCACAGTAACTGCTAAGCAGGAAAAAAGTCCCAGAAGCTGCCTTCCTACCTGGTGGTATTTGCCACACTTTCCTAGATGCAGAATACAGGAGATGTCTGTAGCACAGCTTGACCTGAATAGTGGTGAATGGCTGGAACATGCAGGGAAAAAGTAGACATCTTCTGAGCTAACAAATTGCAAGTACTCTTGTGAGTGTGAAAAGCTTAGAGAGTGTGTCTGGGGCATGTATTCAGAGACCAGAAAACCTCAGTGATTCCTAGTGCCATGACATGAGCTTCCACACAAAAGAAGAGGTAGTGTCTGAAAAGATTGAAGGGGACATGACTCTACTCTGATTAAAGTGGAGAAAAGACCATTATATAGTGACATAGTAAACTCTGTTGTAATGCAGTGCTCAGAATGGAAGCACACATGAGGTTCCAGTGCTTCAGTTTTGACAATAAGAAATTAAATTCCTCATCCCTTCTTTCTTCCTCTGTCTCACACACATGTGGGTTGCCTGCAGCCACTTCATCATGAGAAGATTTGACTGGATCTCCAGAGAAGTGCCTAGAGGCTGATTGAACTCTGGTCCTGGCAGAAGATTTTATGATGAAAGCCCAGACTGTAAATGAAAAGACCTCCTGCTGCCAGCTGTGTACTGTCCTCTGAGCTCAGTCTATTTAAGGTTTCAAACATATTCTTCAAAACTGGAATAACTTCACTTCCCTGCCTTTTGGGAGTGGCATGAGGAGCAATAGGATTGTACAGATATAGAAAAGGTCGATATAGTGTACAGATCCTTTATGGCTCACAGTCACAAACTGAAAGAACGGTCTACTTCTGGTATTATGGAAGGAAGAAGCAATTATTACTGCAGTTCAGAGGTTGAACTGTGTCCCTTGTCTCCAGACACTTTCATTTTTCCTGGGAGGAAAGCTTTTCTGGTTCTGAGTTATTTGTCCTGTCTAGACAGGCTGAGGAGAGGCCTTGTATAGTTATATTATCCCATAAGACAATGAGGGGAAATGTGAAGTTTTGACTTTGTATTTATCAGCATTTATCACCTATGGAGAGCAGATCTCATATCTTGCCTGGGCAAACTGCCTATAGCTATTGTCTTTTCTGTCCTCAAAGCAGTTCAGTTTCTGGAGAGTAGTATCTGTGCCTTCAAAGTTGTGGGATGTAGCATTAGTACATTTCTTAGGAATTTTCCACAATTCCCTACTTCACAGTAATTTTTCATCATTTTGGATCCTGTGCATAAAGCAATCATCTCTTCGAAGGTTTAAAACTGCTATTGAAAAAATGATTAAATATATCCCTAGGCAAAAAATAATGAACAGTCTAGAAATGTGGTCATCTTTTTGCAAGCCTGTGTTATTTCATTCACCCAGACTACCCATACTTAACCATTATCTTTTGTACAGATTTACTGTGGATAAAATTTTTTCCTGTGATTAAATACTTCCTCTAAATTCAGCATCAAATATCTCACTAGATAAGAGCTACCCATCTACATAAAGTGAGCCATATTCTTGGCCTGCACCTGTCTGTCTGGAAAAAAAATAATTTTAGAAAGTATGTATGATGTTGTTTATAAAGAAGCCTGTCAGCACTTGTCAATTAGAAGCAAAAATCTCAGCCTGAAACATGGGACAGAGACATCAATTAAGACTACAGGGAAAAAGTTATTAACCTCCATAGGTATTTATGATTGCTTGGTGGTATGATTTCTTGCAGTTGAAAAGCATAAACATGATGGACTGCATTCAGCAAAATATTGAAATCCTAGCTGGTTTTTTTTTTTTTCCCTTTTTCAGAAAAATTCTTAAGCAGATATTTAAGCAAAGTCCTATAGAAGTCATTGACTGGTATACCCAAAGTTGATTACATGCCATCTTGGTTTTGGGAGTGAACAGCCTTACTGAGGCTCAAGGATAAGAACAGATTTCTTATGCCAGCAGCTATCTGGATCATTGTGGTAGTGAGTGTCGAAAAGCATTTGCAGCTGTGTCAAACAGAGCCAGAGGGATAGTTTGTGGTATGTTGCAAACAGAAAGGTGAACAAAGGTTGGAAAAAACATCAGAACCAAAGGCTGACCTAGGCTAACATTCTGTCTTTGGCAGTGTCCAATGCCAGGTGTCAAAGGAAGAGGCATATTTCTCTTGAATACTTTCTTAATGACCAGTGATAAGTGATTCAGTAATTTCCTAGGCCTTCATAAGCTGTAGCCTTCAGTAGATTTTTTTCCTTCAAATTTCCACAATTCTTTCCTGAAACTCTGCATATTTAATATGCACACTGTCATGAGGCCCCCTGTGGAGGACCCCACCTTAACTGCACACACAGTGCAAAGGTATATTGCTAGGTTTTTTTCCTGCATTTATCTTGTTTCTTGTCCCCTGGTTCCTTCTACAGAGAAAATGGTGAATGTTGCCCTTATTCCCTGTTGCTTCCTTAGTACATCTTCCCATTGCACTGAATGCCTTATTAGCAACTTCTAAGTACAAGGTCATTTATCTTTCCCATAGAGGTCTAGTATATTCAATTGCTCCTTGAACAAAAACATTTGCTTGTTGTTGTTGTTTTTCATTTTGCCTTTTAAAATTTTGATATGTCCTCAAAGGACCACATTGTACTCAGGGTGTGAGTGTGGCATAAGGATATTTTATGCTATGCTATTTGTTCTTTCTGAAACAATTCCTAGCTCTTGATTTGTCATTTTGACCCATAAAGAACAGTGGTTGATTTTTTTTTTCTATGAAAACAAAGATCTTAGTGCTGTGAAGTCTTTATGTAGTTCTTTCTAATCAGGCTTTATCTTCCAAAATAACTTAGATATAATCAGAAGATTCTAATATATTTTTGTTTAGTTTGAGAAGAGAAGGCTGAGAGTGGATCTTATCAATGTTTATAAATATCTGAAGTGTGGGTGTCAAGAGAATGAGTCAGTCTCTTTTCAGTGGTGCCCTGTAATAGGACAAGGGACGATGGTCACAAACTGGAACACGGGAAGTTCCACCTTAACATGAAGAAAAACTACTGTGAGGGTGGTGGAACCCTGGAACAGGCTGCTCAAAGAGGTTGTGGAGTTTCCTCTGGAGACTTTCAAAACCCAGCTGGACATGTTCCTGTGCAACCTGCTCTAAAGTCAATCTGCTTTGGCAGAGGGGTTGGACTAAATGATCTCCAGACATCCTTGCCAACCCCTTCACAGAATCACAGATTCTCCACCATTTATGAGCAATCCTGATCAACTGGGGAGGTCCCAGATGACTGAAGACTTGCCAACATGACACCCATCTACAGGAAGGGTGGGAAGAAGAGGATTCAGGTAACTACAGGCCTGTCAGCCTGATCTTGGTACCAGGGAAGATAATGGAACAATTCATCTTGGGGGTGATCACGTGGCAAGTGCAGGACTATCAGGACGATCAGGCCCAGCCAGCATGGGTTCATGAAAGGCAAGTTCAGTTTAACCAACCTGATCTCCTTTTATGATCAGGTGATCCACCTAGTGGGTGAGGGAAAAGCAGTGTATGTGTCTGCCTGGACTTCAATAAGGCATTTGACACTGTTTTCCCACAGCATTCTGTTGGAGAAGCTCGTGGCTCATGGCTTGGACAAGTGAACTCTTCCCTGGGTTGGAAACTGGCTGAATGGTAGAGCCCAGAGAGTGGTGATGCATTGAGTTAAACCCCGTTGGCACCCATTCGTATAAGTTGTCCCTCATGGATCAGTTTTTGGGACCAGTCTTGGTTACTATCTTTATCAATGACCTGAATGAGGGGATTGAGTTGCACCCTCAGTAAGTAGAAATGTCAATGTGCTTGAGGGTAGGAACGCTCTGCAGAGGGATTTGGACAGGCTGGAGTGATGGGCTGAGGTCAATGGGATAAAGTTTAACAAAGCTAAGTGCTGGGTGATGCGCTTGGGTCACAGCAACCCCAGCCAACACTACAGGCTGGGGGAGGAGTGTCTAGGAAACTGCCTGGAGGAAAAGGACCTGTGTGTGCTGGTGGACACCTGGCTGAATATAAGCCAGCAGTGTGCCTAGGTGGCCAAGAAGGACAACAGCATCCTGGTCTGTATTAAAAACTATGTGGCCAGCAGGAGCAGGGAGGTGATCATGTGCCTGTACTCAGCACTGGTGAGACCATACCTTGAGTACTGTGTCCAGTTTTGCGCACCACAGCAGAATAAGGACATTGAGGTGCTGGAGCAGGTCCAGAGAGGTGAGGGGTCTGGAAAGCATGCCTTACGGAGAGAGGCTGAGGGAACTGGGGTTGTTTAGTCTAGAGGAGACTGAGGGGAGACCTCATTGCTGTCTAAAACTACCTAAAAGGAGGTTGTAGTGAGGCTGGTCTTGGTCTCTTCTCCCAATTTACTAATGATAGAACAAGAGGAAATGGCCTCAAGGTGTGTCAGGGGAGGTTTAGATTAGATATGAGGAAGAAATTATTTACTGAGGAAGTGTTTAGGCAGAGGACCAGGCTGCCCAGGGAGGTGCTGGAGTTTATAAAATGGGTAGATGTAGCACTTTAGACTCTGGACTAGTGGTTAGAGAGATGTTAGGATTAAGGTTGGACTTGATGATCCTAGAGGTCCTTCCAACCATTATGATTCTATGATTCACTCTCTATCCCCAGTCAGAAATCCTGGCACATTCATTGTGCCTGACATGTGATTTTATCCCTTTCTTTGGTCTATGAAAGCTTTATCCATCTTAATCCTAAGGCTGTATGAAGAACCTCTGATGAGGAATGATGCTTCTGTCTGATATGAAGTCAGGAGATGTGCATCTTTCTTGACTCACTGCTCTGTGAAACAAGAAAGAACAGTGCCTGAAATCCTCATGGTGGTAGCTTAAGTTTGGACCCAGCCATCAAGACCTTTTTAACATCCTTGTAAGCATAGCAGTTTGGTAGCTCTTAGTTCAGTGCAATGCTGGGAAGATGCCCCTGTCCTTCGTCAGCCTCACCTCCATCCCTGGAAAGGTGATGGAATGGTGATCCTGCTATGGCAGGGGGGTTGGACTAGATGATCTTCTAGGTCCCTTCCAATCCCTAACATTCTGTGATTCTGTTATTATAAAATATTCTCTTCATTCTCAGAGTGGGATAAGCAGCAACTCCAGCAGGTATATCTGGGCACATTCCTCCCCTCACAAGATTTCTTGCAGAGAGCTTTTCTTGGCTTATTACAATCCTCAGTTACCTGTCAGACAAACTCTTGAGATATCACTATCATCCACACTCCCTTCCCACTTTTGACCTTTTGCAGTAGTATCATAGAATAATAGATATTATATATGTATTATATATCTATCATAGTAAATGTTCCTTAACATGGTGTACAGTGTAGCTCCTGTTGTAAATATTTGGCGTAGTGACAGGGCAGTTCCCTCTCTCTGGGCTGGGAGAGCACTGAAAGAATTTTTTAATCATAGGGCATTTGCTTGTAGCACATTTAGCATATTTGGATGAGTGTTATCTGGAATAACTGTGTCATCTCTCAGTTTATGGGAGTGCAGTCAGGGCAGGAAAAAGTAAGGGCACTCTTCATTGTGGATAATCTAGGTGCTTTATTTTCAGAAAAAAAACCAAAATAAGTTGAAAATCAGATTTAAAAAGATATATAACCTTGTTTTTGAGAATATTTATGTGCATAGGATTATTTGAACTACTAGCTTTTAGCCATAGCAGGGCATAAAATGGTTGGCCTTAAAGTTATGCCCTTGAGTAGCTCTTGTTTGTTTGGTTTTTTTTTTCTTCTTTGTGCAACATCAGAAACTACCATTGCTATAGATAAGTAACTTACACAATCTGAAAAAGTCATATAGCTGTTTTACCCATTTTTAACCTGGCTGTTCTGGGATAATGTCAGCTAAAGTCAAAACTGAAATAAAATGGTGGCAGAAGTGTGTAGGAGCTGGGAGTTAGACCAGTCACCTCTCTGATGCCTGCTTTCAGTTCTGAAATAAAATTGCTGCCATCCAGTTAAGACACTGGTCAGAAGGTGAAGTTGGAAATATCTAAGCTATAATGAATCATGGCCAGACTAGCACTATCTGTTCCCTTACAGTACCTGACTAAAAAATAAAAAACTTCTGAAATGTCTTTGATACAATCAGACATGTCTCCACTGTTATATTTTCACTCCCTTTTTTCCTACATATTTATTAACTTGTTGAAAAGTATTTGAAATCTTTATTATTTTCAGGGACAATACCAATGCTGGTTAAGGATAATTCTATGATTCTAGCTGCTCCTGCAGCAGAAAATCAGAGCAGAAAAAAATATTTTCTTTGTGGGGAAGCATCATTCACTTGCAATAGTAAGAGAAAAAGTCATGCTACTTTATTCCAGAAGAGCTTCCCATTTTGACACAGATGGGTAGACCCTCCACTCATTAGATCATGGTCATTTGTTTTAGTCTTTTCATTTGCTACAAGCTGTCTGTCAATAGAATGAGAAAGAGGAAATAACTCTGTGCTATCTCTTCAGGTTACCAATTACGAAGATCTTCCCTTTGTATTTTGTCTGATTGTGTAGGAAATCTTCCCCTTCTGAAGTAAAAAGTATCTTGGAACCAGCACATTCTTGAAAAGAGGTTCTGTTGTTATTTTCCTGTGATGCATGGCTGCCTAAAGGTCTGAATTTGGTTATTTTTTAAATAGAACATGACAGTCACAGTAGGTTCAAACTCAAGCATTTCCTCTCCACCCTATCTCACTTAGTTGCAATAGAGCAATTGTTCAGACTAAATGATGACAACATAACACCTGTGAAAATACAAGATCATAAATACCATGATGTCATCATAAATCTTCAGGATTTATCTTAAATAAAATTAAGAAAATTACATTGTCTTTATTTCACACTACATATTGCCCACAAGGCAATCCTGAGATCATGGATGTTGAGAAAGTAAGAAGCTCAGCACGTGTACTAAAGAAAGCTGAAACCCCTACCAGAAGGGCTGAGTTGTATGTCATTGCTATACCACCGTGTGGTCTGTAAAGTCCAGGTTCCCATTAAGTTCAGTAGACTTTGGATGTGATCCCAAATGCACAGCCTAGAACAACACCTCTCATATATGCTTCATATGTATGATTCATAGTCTTTGTCAACCTGCAAATGGCTGCACATTGTTCTTAGGCTGAGACAGTAATGAATCCAGAGCCATGCCAGTTTTATTTCAGCTTTTGAATAAAAAGCTCTAAACCTCAAATCTGTGCTTCACTTATAGTCTACAAGCTTTTTCCTGCCCCGTGGAAATCTACTGGAAACCTGGGAAACACACTTAAGCTTTGTCCTCCTTTACTGCCTCTCAAACTCAAGATCCAAGTGTGGCAGTAGAAACCTGAGGCATTCAGGGACAGGATTTCAAAGGGCAAGGGCTGTGTTTGTGCATACAATATTTGAATGCACACTCAATGCATGCTTAATCCCCCTCACGTGCAGGAGAAAAGGAGTGGATTTGCATTTGTAGGAAAGTCTTGGTGTGCCCCAGAGCTCGTTTGGCCAAGACTGCCATATCCCATTTTGTGTGCTTCTGTGGTTTGCATTTGTGCATTTTGCTGACAGCATGGGGGAGTGTGCAGCCCCAGAAGGGACAAATTAGACTTTAATCTTTGACAGCCTGCCCTTGTGCCTTTTCTAACCACTGGGCACTTACTACTCTAGCATTTCCCTTGTGCCATGGCCTCTGCCAAGGCTGGGTGCTTTCAGACTTGCCTGATACTGCGGTGAAGCTTCATTTCTCTGCGCACATGTCACCTGGAAGGTGACTCAATCTTTCCTCCATTTCAAGGACCTGAGGCTGAAGGAACGTGTCAGGAGAAAATATGCCCCAATCACAAGGACAGAGGGCTTGATTTTCTGCAGGTATGTTTTGAATAAATTATATACCTCAGAGCATTTTTCAGCATGAGATTTATGCAGATGCTTTCACCACAGATGCGAACTATTTTCTGATTAATAAATGAGCTTGCAAAAGAAATAATTAACGTAAGAGAAAAGAAGAAGAAGATCGTATTCTCAAACCATTGGCATTGCCTTTGCTTGAGACAATTCAGCTGACTTTGTGCCCTTTGTGGTTTCATACTGTATGAAAACCTTCCTACTTTCATGAAGATATTTCTACTTCATTTCCCACAGACATTCACATACTGGTTCATAGGTGCCCTACTCTTTCATTAGCAAAGACAGGTTGTGTATCAGCCCCAGAGTTTCTCTTTCATTCTGCAACTTGGTGGCTCTGCAAAGATGATTAGCAAACCTATCATCAGTTACATTAGTCCACAGGGAGGACTGCTGTAATGAGTGATCTCTGAGGATAGAAGATATTTAGCTCCATGGCAGAATGAAATTTACAAATAGCACAATCACCCTTTTTATTTTTCTGTCAGGAGTAAGTGTACTGTACTTTGAGGATAACTGATAGACTGAAAGACTTGTGGTCTTTAAAGGGTTAAAAAGGCTTGAGGCAGTGTGAGAAAGCTGCTTTTTTTTTTCTTCCACAACATTTCTAACAAGCTGAACAAAATCCAGGCCCTGTTTAATGAGCACATATTTTATACAAATAAGCTCAAACGAGCTTACCCATCTCTAATTAAACTAGAAAGGAAGCATTTGTCCTAATTGGACTGCATAACTGAAGAATTAATTGTGTGGCTGCTTAGAATTGCAATCTTATGGCCCAATTCACAGAAAATACCTTCATAGTAGGACATACTATATGCAAGTTTGCTTGTGTCTTTTTACCAACACATAAGCCCATGTGTGATTTTGATGCTTTGGTTTTGTTTTTTAAAGAAAGACCATTTGTGTAGACATACATGGGCCTTAGTGGAGTATAAGTACAGTATTTCAATATTCTAATTAGGCCATGAAAGAATAGTTCTCCATCACTGTAATTAGGTACTCAGTTAATTCCTACAATGAAAATGCTGTGCTAACTTATTTACAAATATCAAAAGGGTGACTATTCCATTGACTTGGCTAAATCTGCAGAAACAAAAGACAAGGCATGGGAATTCATATTTCCTTCCAGTAAGGCCTGGCACTGTGCTTGGCATGGCAAGAAACTTGGGCACTGTTGGAATAACATCTGCTGTGTTCAGAGGGTGCTCATTAAAACAGAGGAGGATCATTGCTAAAATCCTTCTCCCTGTGAATCCTCCAAGTCTCTCCTGCTCCATTTACCAACTGGAGCAAGTTTTGACGACGGACTCTGCTGTACAGCCAGCTCTGTTGTGAGAGAGGAATGACATACACCCTGCCTTGAGCATTGCTGGCGGAACTGTCAGCGCAGCTCCATCTCCAAGATCTCTGTTGATGATATATGAGCCAGAGCACTCCACAGCTGTCAGACACAAGCTGGGGCATGTGGCAGGTTGGCAGTCATAAGAATCCTTCTTTGGCTTATAAACTAAATACCTTCTATAGTACGTCCACCTGAAACCCCACTTCTCTCTGGCCAAGATCTCATTACCTTAGTTTAGTCCTTCTACACCAGTGTTTTTACAGTTGCATGAGGACTTAGGTGCATGGCTATCTTTTGACCTTTGTTGTAAATAAGATGTGGAAATGCTTTAAAAGGCCATAAAATTCCTCGACATGTTATTGTGAAACAATAGTTGTGAAAACACCACCCTTAATATTTTGTATGCTCTAGCACTAGCAACAATATAGGGCTAATGGCAATTTTGTCTTGGCAGGGACTGAGTCTAATGTAGGTCAAGACTTGAAGATCTGACTGCATAAGAATGTGATCAATTGAGAATAAACTACAAAACATTGCATGATAAGTTTTGCAGGCTCCTTCTGGTTGTTTTGCTCACACACAGAGTGCTGATGTTCTGCTGCATAGGCAGTAAATATGTTATATGAACTGCTTAAATTTTGATTCATTTGCTCATTCAACACACAGTAAGTTTGTTAGACTTATTTCTTCTTCCTGTATCAGGTTTTCATTAAAAATTTCAAAAGCACATATCTGTATTTTCCTTATTTAGAACTCTTTATTGCTTAAATCATGCCTGTCTGTTTTCATTCATTTTCCAATATGTATGTGAAGTGGACAGAAAACCAGAGGATCTTCTAAATTACATCCAGTAAATAGAAGTGCAGACCTGAGTATGATGCAAGACAAAATTAAAGGCCTTAAAAAAACCCAATCTGTATCATACAGTCATGTCTACAAATCATGGTGGACTAAATTTAGCCTGGAATTGCACAGAACCTGGTAGAATTTTTCCATCTGGATCCAGGTAAAATCCTCACTCTCCTGTGGAGGATTACAGCATTGTTTTTAAGTCTGTACAACTGTGACTGGTATGTGGCCATAAAAATGGAAAAAGAAGTCCTCATGTGAAGTATCAGCTGAAATATGAGCTTTTCTATCATGTATAAAAGAGCTTAAGGATTGCAGTCCAGTCAGTGACTTAAAAGAAAAGTCCCTGTCAGGCCTTCTGTGGGAAAGGTTGCACTGCAAAAACCTTGGTACGTAATCTGGCACAGTGGCCAGTCTGCTGCAGGGAGTGGAGATTGCAGCAGTCCAGTGACCAGGTTGACTTACAGTGATAAGAAAGACAATTGACCCCCTGAGAACATTATGCTCTTTGCCTGGAAGTGTTTTTGTATTATCTGAGTCGTGTCAGTAGAGGAAATAATACTGTCCTGAGTTTAAGGGAATATATGTTAGAACTTCAGGGTTTATGCTTAGGATAGACTCACTGAAGTACTAGGTATTAGGAAAAGGACTGCTTCTTGGCCACCACTCTTCTAATACAGCATCCTCAGGCAACCACCAGTGTTTTTAATTTAGTCTCTTCAAATTGTTGTGTAGCATTACTCATTGCTTTCCCAATGCAGTCTGTACATCTTGGCCAAAGCAGTCTGTCCATCTATCTCACCACAGGAATGAAGAGTTAAAATCTGCCATCACAGTGGTATAAATGCTGAGAAAGTACTTGAGGCCATTGGAGTCATATTGAATTTATGCAGATATAAGTGACAGCAGAATTATTGTCTATTTAATACCAGCTAAATCCTACCTAGTTTTACAATTTAGGCTCAAGTTCTTAATTCTTTGGACAAGTTAAAATAATATTTGATAAATTTTGAAACAGCAAGGTATGATTAATTACAATCCAATTACAAAAGCAACACAAGAGAAAGGAATCAATTAGTTAGACTGGGAGGGTATAAAGAGCCACTGATAAGACACACAAAGTCAAAAATGAAAAGGAGAAAAACCTCCTAGGGTCAAATGCAGGAAGGTCTTGTCTTTTCATGAAACTCATCCTTCTTTTTCAGTTGACAAAAGGATCATAAATTCGACAGTGCTAAAGAAGCAGCTGCCTCTCTCCACATTTTGGGACATAGGCAGTGTGTGCTGACTCTTTAAGGCTGCCTGAAGGTAAAGCAGGCCCAGACTATTTTTGGAGTGGTATATTGACACTGATTTATGTCTGGTAGACAGATATGACAGAGAAGACAGTCTTCTTGTTAAAAAGGAGGCTCCTATGGAGGAACAGCATGTTCTGTGTAACCCTTTACTGCAAGAGAGCTTGGGAATACAGGGTATGCAATCAAAACACAGCTGCAGGCAATGTATGTAATCAGTGAAGACATGTTGAGCATGAACCAATCTCAGGAAAGCGGTAGGTGATATTTTCTCTGTATATAGATGAAGTCTGCCAGTGGTAACTTGTGTCTTGAACCAATTTCCTGTTCAGAAATTGCATGCTGGGAAATCGTTCAGAAATCACAGATTGTTCCTGGAACGGCACCTTCCTTCTCATGAGTCATAGAATCATAGAATGTTTAGGGCCGGAAGGGACTTCCAAAGGTCATCTAGTCCAGCCCCCCTGCAGTGAGCAGGGA
>JAOEGS010023608.1:37487-50107 GCA_025447755.1 Corythornis vintsioides | reverse complement strand
GCCGGAAGGGACTTCCAAAGGTCATCTAGTCCAGCCCCCCTGCAGTGAGCAGGGACACCCTTAACTAGACCAGGCTGTTCAGAGGCTTGTCCAACCTCATTTTTTAGTATCTCCAGAGATGGTGCCCCAACTACCTCCCTGGGGAGCCTATTCCACTCTTCTACCACCCTCAAGGTAAAGAACTTCTTCCTGATATCCAGTCTAAGAAGGGACGCTTAAAATTATGGTGATAGGGACACAAAAGCACAAAAGTTTTCTTCACATGCTTTGTGCTCTTCTGACATTGAAAAAGTTAAGTTCACCATGGAAGAC
Organism: Corythornis vintsioides; assembly: GCA_025447755.1. Lineage (NCBI taxonomy): Eukaryota > Metazoa > Chordata > Aves > Coraciiformes > Alcedinidae > Corythornis > Corythornis vintsioides. Next base: position 49,795 of record JAOEGS010023608.1, on the reverse strand, counting down.
TTTCTGGAGCTAATGTTTAACAAATCACCCCAGCTATGCTGAAAGCAACATGACTCTGCCTTTCTCACATCAGTGGAGCATTGTCTGCGTCTCTCTAGAAAATTAGATCTTCTCAGTTTGGTGATGCAGCTAGCACATAAATCTGGAAATGATGAATCACCTCATTGTGTGTATCACCTCATCTAGGCACAGCTTGAAAACTACTATTGGGAAAAAAAATACAAACTGGAAAAGACCAAAATCTAAAGGAAATGGCACACAGTCGGGTATGATCAGATGGCTCAAGAAAAAAAAGAAAGAAAACATCATCAGAACTTAAGTTCAGCTTCTTGTTGAAATAAAATTTTAAATGACTATCTACTTTTAAGTAGTTTCTTTTGTTATCCTAACTGTGAAATACTCAAAATCACCTTATAGGTGCTTTAAAATAACTTCTTGGGAGCAGCAGAAAAAAATATTTTTTCTTTTATCCTGATTTTCTGTGAGTGTAATATTCAGACAATCACATTCTGAGAGTGAGTGTGCATAAGTATACATCAAGAAAATATGCAAATGGGCAAAGGATGTACATTTTAGTAATGCCTCAAACTGAGGAACCTTTCAGAGCTACTTCTTGGAAGCTCACCTTCAGGACAGAAAATCAGAAGGACCCAGTAGTAATTATTTTATTCTTTTGCTAAAGTAGAAAAAAATGGTTAATTTTATTTTGATTAAGCTGTTTGTTGCAAGTACTTGAACCAAAAACATACAAAGATTAAATACATCTTTCATCCTGCAAAAGTCACGTAATTTTATTTCTATCATATGGTATTCAAAACTAGAAAAAAAAAAAAATCTGAGACCCCTCCTTAGGGACTATACCCCATACTACAGCTATGTCAGTTTAAATGAATAGGTGGATAACAGCAAAAGATGCTTCAGCTGACTCTGCTTTTATGAGACAAGTCCTGTGTTCATGGCCAAATTCTGAATTTCTTGGCATCTCTGCTATTAAGATCATTTATTTGTTCCTGGTTGACATAAGATAATGTGAACTACTTTGGAAACTCTGGCAGCAAACACGTGAATTTCTGTTGCTCCAGAAAACCTATTAAAATGTTGCAACAACATGAGGGTATATTTTTATTAGAAATTAGGAAGAATATCTGTACTATAAGGGTGGTGAGACACTAGAACAGATTTCCCAGGATGTGTTCAAGACAAGGTTGGATAGAGCTTTGAGCAACCTGGTCAATGGGAGGTGTCCCTACACATGGAAGGGGGCTTGGAACTAGAAGAGCTTTAACATCCCTTCCAACCATTTTCTATGATCCCTGGGTCAAGAGAGAAGACAAAATGTGAGAGTGGATGGAAGAAACCAAAAGACAAAGTTCAAGAGGTGTGACAGTTTCTACAGAGATTATAAGATTTTGGTTTCCATTTTTAAGTTGTCTTTGATAGCAGAAGCTTTAGACTACTCAAACCCTTATCCTAAAAAGAGAGATCATTAAATCAAATGGATTTTCAGGTCTGTTTTCCTCTTCCACAAGCTGTCCAAAGGGAAAAGACTTCTTCAGTATGCCCCATAATTTATCAAATTGGTATTGTTCCAAGATCCTTAGCAGAAAGATTCTATAAATCATAGAATGTCTTGAAGTGAATAAAAATGTATAAAATGCAAATGTCTCCAACACAGACATTGACACTTCTTCTTAGTAGTAATGATATAATTAGAAATAGAGATCAATGATGGCTTAGCAGAGTAAGAATCTCTGTTAAGAGATACATTAAGATACCGGAATTGTCTGGTATGATTAGAATAATAATTTTTCCAAATTTTTCTACTTGCTCTGAAACTTAACTGCTTAGCACATAGAACCACTTAAATACAAATTCTTCAATTTATAGTCAAATTAACCTTTCAATTGTTATCTCGAATTTTTAAGACCTCAACTAAGAGTAGAAAATTTGACACTTTCCTACCTGCAGTTTAGAAGTAATTTTTTATGTCTCAAGAGTTATGTCAATAACTCAGAGTTAAGCATGATAATGAAAGTAGAACTGAGGTAATGAATTTATTTCATTTCAATTTCAGCAAGATGCTGCCTTCTTTTTTCAGTGATCTTGTTTACTCACACCCTGAAGTGATTTTTCCTTTCTCTTGTTCCTCCTTATGCTCCTCTTCATGTTCTTTTCATCATCAATGTCCTCTCCTTTTCCAAAAGAAATAAATCTTGGTCTGCTTGAACCACTACCATCTAGTGGATCTTGTCTCCCTGGACTTCTGCAAGACTTCTGACACTGTCTCTCATAATAAAATTGTGGGAAAGTTCAGGAAGTGTGGGTTAGAAGAGGGGACGGTGAGATGGGTTGAGAACTGTCTAAACAACAGAGTTCAGTGTTGTGATCAGTGGTGCAGAGTCTAGCTGGTGACCTGTAAGAAGTGATGTTTCCCACTGGTCAGTATTGGATCCAGTCTTATTCAACATCTTCTTCAACCTGGATGAAAGGACAGTGCACCCTCAGCAAGTTTGCTGATGATACTAAACTGGGAGGAGTTGCTGACACACCAGAAGGCTGTGCTGCCATCCAGCAAGATCTGGACAGGCTGGAGAGCTGGGCAAAGACAAACTTAATGAAGTTCTACAGTGGCAAGTGTAGAGTCTTGCATCTGGGCAGGAATAACCCTGCGCCCCAGTACAGGTTAAGGAGAGACTTACTGGAAAGCAGCTCCACAGAGAAGGAGCTTGGAGTCCTCATGGACAGTAAGTTATCTATGGGACAGCAATGTGATCTTGTGTCCAGGAAGCACAAGGATATCCGGGGGTGCATAAACAAAAGTGTGTCTAGCAGGATGAGGGATGTTCTCCTCCACCTCTGTCCAAGTGAGACTACTGTAGTGTTGTGTTCAGTTCTGAACTCGGGCTCGCCATTTCAAGAGGGACAGGGAAATACTAGACAGATTCCAATTGAGAGCTAAGAGGATGATTAAGGGACTGCAACATCTCTCTTATGATGACAGGTTGGGAGACCTGGGTCTGTTTAATCTGAACAGAAGACTGAAAGGTGATCTTATTAATGTTTATAAATATCTAAAGGGTGGGTGTCAGGTGGAAGGTCCCAGTCCCTTTTCAGTGGTGCCCTGTGATAGGATGAGTGGTAATGGTAGCAGGTAAGACACAGGAAGTTCCACCTCAACATGAGCAGAAACTTCTTTACTGTGAGGGTGGAGGACCCTGGAACAGGCTTTCCAAAGAGGTTGTAAAGTCTCCTGCTCTGGAGACTTTCAAAACCCATCTGGATCTGTTCCTGTGTCCCTCTGTACCTTTCTATGATTCCTATCTTCCATGGTGTGCTTCTGGCCTTCTCTTTTGGTCTTTATTTGTTCTACTTTCTACCAAAATTTACTAACCTACCATTTGTAAAAGGCTGCCAGCTGACTAGGAACATGAGTATGCCTTTGGCTCCTTCCTCATTCTCCTTGGCACAGGAGGAGAGTTGGAGTGGATGAGATAGTGGTATGGGATATACCATATGGATGGTATAGTTTTCTTTGCCACCTTGTGTCACAATGCCAGGCAGTGAAGAACTTCAATCAAGCAGAGTAACATTGCACTCTGCCACCACAATCATAGGAGAAGAGTTTCTGGGAAATTTCCCTGACAAGAGTTTCTGGGAAATTACTCAGGCAGTACTCCTTCCTTTGGTTGGCTGTTTGCCCTTTTACACTTTGTGAAACTCATGGCAAGAAGCATGGACACCAACAACACAAATGTCAGCTCATCTCCTCACTTTATTTCCTGAGGCCTTCCTGTGCTTTTGCCAGAACCTGACTCATAAGTGATGCATTTGATAGGTAGCCCTAAAGCTGGAATCCCATGGAAATGCCACATATCTGATTGGCTCTCCTGCTTGCTTGTATAAGCAGATCTTTAACAGCAATGCTTTCCATTCCAAGGCAGTCAATGCTTACCCTGAAATGCATTGCCATGCAAGCTAGATATGGATCATCTTATATGCACTAAAATCAATAGAGCTACTCACCTGTTGAAGGTGATAAGAATGAGGATTGTAATTCTTTCTGCCTAACTCCCCATGAGGGTGCTCGTTACTGCAAGATAGTCAGGCATGCCACAGCTGTCCACCTACCCACCCCTCTCATCCATCTCTAACAGTGGCCAATGCTTAAGAAAGACAGTAAGGATGAGACAAACACTTGCAGTTCAAGGGTGCTGCAGTTCAATTCCTAATGTGGTGTCTTTGTGCTTAAATGAAGTTATGAAATTAGGACCCATTGAGGAAAATGTTCTTTCTAACTACCATGTGACAATTTACAGTGAGGTGCCTGCCAGCCACATCCTAGTATTTCCATACAATGAAGCTGATTCACTTGACTTTCAGCGGAAAGAGTTGAGGTTATTCTATGCAACTGCTGCATTAGGTTAGCTTTGTATCTCTGTAGAGACACGAAACCCTCAGTGAAAATGGAACAGTAGTGTCTGTATTTCAACAACTTCCAATTTAGATGTTGACAGTATAATTGTTCTTTCAAAGATTGAAAATATATCCTTAAACTCAGCAATGTGAATCAAAGACAAGCATAAATCCTTTGATGCTCAGTGAATACATGGGGCTAAATGTATTTTTCAGCCACAACTTTAAACTTTAGTCTCCTCCATAATTTTACACAAGTATGACTGAAAACTGTCTATCAAATGTTGATCTGTAGTAAAACTCTAGTTGATGTGCACCTATGTTGATAATGCATTTACTGGTTGATACTTTTTCTTCAGTGTATCAGGCAGAAATGTTTTACTTACTGATTCTTTTACAAGTCAAACATCTGTGTGATTGTTTTTGAAAGCCCTGGCTAGAAATCAAAAATTCAAATTGAAGCTTTACAGGAAAATGCCAGTTTTGGTATCCTTCATCTTTTCTCAGAAATCCTGCTAACATCAATAGTATCTTCATCTACAAGGTGATTCAAGGAGTACTGAAGCTGTAGACAGATAATAGAATGTTGGAAGGAGGACATTTCAGTCTGAATTTTTTTTGGCACTTTTTTCTTTTTTTTTTTTTTTTTTATGTTCTGCTCTCTGAAATGCTTTGGAGCACATCTGAAATAATTAAGATGGATATACCATATAATGTTTCCATAAAAGGTTTTAACATTTGTTTGGATTGTTGTTTCTTCCTGAGAGTCTGCTACCTGTGTCACAGGTCTGATGGAGTCTTGTCAGTGTAAGGTTATTTATACAGTCTGAATCAGTATTTGTGTTGCTAACTGTCATCTGCTTTGGTACTTTTTCCACAACCAAAGGAGCTTAAAAAGACAATGGAGTGGAATGAACCTCTGGTAGTTCATCCAGTGACGTTTCATTGTATATTCTGTCAGAGACAAAAAGAGATGAATGGAATTGCTAATGCTGTGCATACATTCAGGCAACCAATAAATGAGTCAATTAACTAGTTGTGCCTGGGGTAATTTCTCTAGAAGGTTTAGTTGCCAAAGTTTATAGCAATCACAGAATGGAAGGAACAAAACCAAGCAGAATAATTATGTTGTAACTCACAGAAAGCACAGAGCTGTCACATGCATATATTTACAAATGCATTTGGAGCTGATTTCCACTTTGAAACATGTTTGTAATAGAAAATATGCATTTTGAACAATGCCAGTGCTCATTTCATTAAATTTTGCTACTGATACTGACCGTTCCTGTGCTTACTATTAGCAGCCAGGATGAGCAGACCTTACTGAGTTCTCTTATCCTGAATTGCAATGGGGATGTTGGTTTTATTCGTTGGGGATTTCTCTGTACTATCATGTATGCAGAATGTTGAGGAAGATGTAGATGTCCTTAGATGTCTATTACAATTTAGGTGCTTCTTTCCAACAACAAGGACAGCAGGAGAGGGTGCTGCTTAACTGGATTTGACCTGACTCTGACATCCAGAGCAAAACTGAAGACCAACAACTTTTCAATCCCAGACAGGAATGTTTGCTTTCTGGAAGAAAAGCATATTGGAACACCCATTACAATACTGTAACCAAAAAAAAAAAAAATGTCACTACTCTCATTCACAGTAATGACAGCTTTTTAACCATGAGATGCAATAAATATATCTTCTTTTAGCCCATGATAAACCTTGCATCAAGAGACATTAGTGCCTTCAGGGAAAGAGATTTTCTTCTTTATGTATAGTTTTCTTCATCTAGGCATGTCTTTTCATAGGTGTAGCAAAGAAAGAATATAATAGAATTTTATCAACAGCTTAAACTCTCAGACTTGTAGGTCAAAGCCAGAAGGGGCCAATATAGTCTAGCCTAGTCTGACCACATATGAAAAACATGCCAGAGAAAGGCAGCTAGGACCTATTTTCTATGGTTACTTTCACTTCCTGTCTCTGGTCCCCAATGTAACAGGCAATATAGAGACTTTACAGTTCTGTAAGCACATCACTGTGAAAATGATGCATTACTGTATAAATGGCAAATCATACCTGCATCTAATGGCCTAGGTCTGTAGCCCAAAGAACTATTTTGGAAGAGCTGCTACTGATCAAATTGTACTAAAGATCAAATAGACACATATATTTAATAAGGAAAGAATCCCACATCACAAAGGAATGAGACTGCAGTGATTTTCCTATGGTTGATAGGGTTAATGAAAACTGCCTTGTGGCACAGCTGTTTAAATTCCAGTGACATTGTCTGACATTGCTCTGCCTTCCAGGTATATGACATCTCTGTCAAGGTCCAGATGTATAAACCCAATTTCTGATTTCCAAGACTAACAAGAGTTAGAACAGTAGAGTCAATTCAGCTTTAAATCAGAACAGTAAATTCAGTCAATATCTCACACAAGAAACTGGGACTTCAACAAGTATTTGCTAGCTGAAGATCCTGACTTTGTGACAAAGGCTAACACTGATACTTTAATCAATTAATCAATTATTTCATAGCTCAACTTCTCTCACAAACTACAGATCTTCAACCTACAAACCTTGCCTACAGCTGTATATTCCTGTGAGTACATAACCGCCAGTTTTTCCCTCACAGTTTCTTTGTTTCCAAGCAAGCAAAAAAACCTCATTATACATTTTTTACCATGGCTGTTTCTATTTGAATTGCTGCTGCCTGCAGTGTTTCTGCTGTTCATAACTGCAACTTATCAGTAGTGATAAGCCACAGGCTTTATGCTTTGATAGATCTTATACTGTTGTAATGTTTGGGATCTGGGTATATTTCCAGCCAGCCCCACATATTACAATTCATTTTAGTGCTGGGAAGGATTCTGTGGCTGTTTTAGGCTCACAAACCTCTGTAGCTTGGAGGACCTCAGGGATTTATCAATGAATCTAGAGTACTTCAGGGTTCCTTGGTTAATAAAATCTAAAATAAAATATCAGTTATCATCATTATAATTATACAGTTATGCAAGTTAATTCAATCTGATTAGAAACAGCCCTGTGAAGAAACCACATGTTTTACCTCTTTCTAAATGGTTACAAGTGGAACCACTTCTCAAAGCTCCCATCTGGGAAGGAGAGAAAAAAAAAGCTAAAACCAAAGAAAAACACTGATTCAGGCTTTCAACTTGCTCCCTTGGGTGATGTAGGGAAGAAGTGAAGAGAGAGAAAAGGGTCTTGCTTCTCACCTTTTCCCCATTTATTAAACTCTAATATTTCTTGCTACAAGGGGGGCTAAATAAAAACCAGGCACATATTATCTGTGGTTTTTTACATTAGATCAGCTGAAAACCGTCCTCCTTTACTAGGAAGTGTCTATATTTGCCAACAATTCTTTGTGTCTGACTCATTTCCTTATTACCTCTCTCCCCTCCTCTGTTTTCCCTTAAGGGATTGACTTTCCCCCACCTCAAACAAAAATAATTTCTTTGGCATATGAAGGTCAAAGAGAGATTTTCTAATGTCTGCCTGCCTGCATGCCTATCTCTCTCCCTCTGTCTACTTTTCTAAGGCATCTATTCTTATAGGCTCCTAGAGCACATATAACAGGCTTTGCTCCATAATATTGAAATATTTTTTTTAAAGACAAACCCAGATGTGCCACTTAAGATTTCCACAGAGCTACTGATGTGACCAAGAAGCCTACCTGCACTCTGCAAACCTGATTCAGTAGCCATACAGTAACACATCAGTGGCCATACAGGTACACAAAGCAATGCATGCAACAGCAGAAGGGATTTATTTTAAGACGCCTCTCATCAGTTGGGTATCAAAGCAGGCTTACTCCTTGGTCAATAGTTTGAGGGGGCAAAAGCAGCTTCAATGGGTATTCTCTCACACCTCCAACAATACATCATGGCCAAAAGAAAGGTAGCATGTCCATTGCTGTCTATTTTGTCAGTGCCCCAATGGAGTCTTGGAGGATGCTCTTTGTGCATTAAGTGGGTGCTGAGTTTAATGTTGCCTTTTTACTGTTACTTTGTAATTTTATTTTTTTTTCCATTGGAGACAAATATACAACATATGAGATACTGAAAGTAGACACAGCAGAAAAACAGCTACCACATAAGTAGCATAGACAAGAATACTTTCAGCCTTGCATTTTTATGATTTAACCAGAGAAGAAGCAAAGGGTGGAACATAAAACTACACCCTTACTGCTAGCTAAAGTAATAGATGCCAAGACAATTAGTCAATCCAGAACAGGACAAAGCCAAGAGCTGTGCTTTTTAAGCAAGCAATAAGCCTTTCACTTTAAAAAATTCCTTTACTCAGTAGTTAGTGGCTTTTTCTTTCCACTCTGAGACTGCATTCTCTCTCTTCATGTTTTTTAATTTTGTTTTAATTTTCATTTACTAAATAATCTACAGATAAGTTATTATTTCTGCAACTTGCAAATTCTTTTAACTGGCACTGTGTGCCATATCAGAGATAAGTTATTTAAATAAATCTATTCCTTGGGCTAAGATTGAAAGCAACACAGTTGTAGAGCAGTAGAGTGACCAGGGAAGACCACTTGAATTGTTATATCCTAGAGCAGTAGAGTAGGTTAAGATTACATTTCATCTTTTTATAGCCAGTACTTGATAAAAAGAAAAAACTCAAAAGTGAGTAATGATTTGGGATCTTGTAATTGAGATTGTTCTTCAGGAAACACTAAACCGTTTTCTTGAAGGTCAGATGACCTTTCAGCATCTCAAACCGGGAATCAAAAATGGAGAGATTAACCATCAATCACTTTTCAAAACTGAACTCTTGGTGTGCCGGGTAGCAGCCTAAAAGATACCTTTTTCCAAAATCTAGCCATGCAAATGCTACTGGCCTGGACAGTAAGCAAACCAGTTGAAATGATAAGTAAACTTGACATCATTTGTATAAAGAGACACTGAAATTATAGATAAGTCTTCTCACAACAAAGTTGAATCTAAGAGTAATGTTTATTTGGTTAGGAACAGTAAACATGACTACTACCAAAACATACTTCCTGCCAGTACTAAGCTAAGCAGGGTTTTCTTTATTACTCCTAGAGGGTTATTCACACCATCAAATTAGGACATCTCAGTTAGGTATGATTCAGAGGATCAACATTACGTTCCTTACAGAATCAAGAGAGAGAGGGAGTATATTCCCAGGAACAGAATAGTTCTGTGTAATTAGGTCAGATGTCTAATACAACTTAAGAGTATATAGTTTGACTGCTGTCTGCAAGGGCCTTACTTGCCTTGCTAACTCTGTGACAAGACATGAAAATCCCTAGCTACCCTGGGTGGGATTATCTTAGGGTGACAGAGGTCCTGTGGTTTCCATTTCTCCCTTCCCTGCCCCCATAATCTTATCAGCCCTTCAAATCCTATCCTTTCACTTTTGCCTCTTACTACTGTGGCCACTCGGCACTTCCCGTAATAGTCATAAGCCCCTGTGTGAGAGTGTCATGAAGAGGGGGGCAGTGGGGACCAAGGCACAGGGAGGGTCAGGCGCATGTATTAAGTATGCAGCCAGACATGCACAGGTGTGATGAATGTTGTAGATGCAAAATGCAGCTGCTCCCAGTATATACTTCATCCCCTGAAACCTGCAACCTTGTCTTTCCCTTGTTCTCTGCTTTGCCATAGCTCTCAGCTCCTGAGATGGTATAATAGTTATGTAACCTATACAATTATGTATAGTTATGTATGTCTCCTGTGTCCAGTGTTTAAGCTGGACAAAACATCTCTGGCCTTAAAACACTGCAGGGACAACCCCTCTGTGCATTTTGAACATTTTAGTAGCAGGAACTACTCAGGAAATGTTTTCTCCTCCATGGAAAATTTAGACAAAAGTGGAACAGAGAGTTTCGATGTAAAAAAAAGTAACATCTCTACAGAACAACTGTAACTATTATTCTCTATACAAGCTGAAGAGAAATAAGATGAAGGAACAGGCCATGAAATACCATAACTAACTGATGGTGAGAGCTGTGCAATCATGGAAAGTCAAAGCAGTCACAAGCAGATGGTTTGCTGAGGCCCACCATGCAGGTGAAGTGCTTGCTCCTCTTGTTGTCTCACATTTAGTTTCTTGATGTTTAAATAAAGTTAAGTATCTCTACTGCCTGCAAGGCTCAGATGTATTTTACTCATCTCCATGCTGTTCTTACAATTCATGTCTTAACACCTCTAACCTTCCAGCATGTCAGGGATGGCCATAGTTTGGTTTTCCCTTGGGTAACCACTATTTTAGAAAAGGTTGGGTACAGCATAGTCAAAGGCCTGGTAAATTCAACTCATTAATGTCTCTGCAGGCATGGATGCTTGGGTTCCTTGTTTCTTGGTGTTCAGCTTCATGACCCAGCATATCCAGCACCAATTATTGGCAATTGTGGTAACAGCTGTGGGACCTATCTTCTTGGATGGAATTGAAGAAAATTCAGCAGAAGTTCAGACAAGTAAAGACTAGATACCATGCTTTGAACATTATGAAATCTTGCAACCTCATTTCAAACAAGGAATTCAGAGTAAATTAAATATAAGGAGAAAGATCTTTCCTCATCTTCAAGATCAGTCTTGAAGTCTTTTGCGCTCTTCTTGTGCGCAGTTGCATGTTGTATCATCATCTTGGCAAAAGTTACTCATTAAATCATGATCATTTGAAGCAGAAGGTGGTTGTGCTTTTACATCCACAAACACAGAGTTTATTCTTGCAGAGGACGTGGACACAGACCACGTTGTGCATGTGTGTGGAGCACAGAGTGCCAGAAAAGGAAATAAAAGTCACCAAGAAATGCTGGGACAATACTTTTGCTCATACAGCTGATAATTCTAGATGATAGTTATTTTGGCTCTCCCTTCAAAGTCTACAGCAACAGAAAATTGAAACCAAAACAGGAAAGAGAAAGGAAGATGAAAGAAAGAAATATTGATAGATTGAAAAATGATACACACAAAACAATTTAATCCATGACTGAAGACAAAATTATTGCCAGTAATATTTTAGTCAATCAGCATGTCTCCCTGCCTTTTAAGCAAAGGCCAGTGATTAAAGTAAGTCCTACTTAGATGTCATAAATTTTCCATTTTCAGAGTAGAAAGAGTTGATTAATAACTCCAAGACACGTATTTCCTGCAGATTCAAATCCCTTGCATCAATCTTAATTTCCATTAAGAAAACAAAGACACAAAAATGAATCTGAACATCATTTACAGGGAGAAACTTTGGATCAGGCACATGAAGGTTTCAAAGTCCTAAATATGTAGACTAGGGTCTTTTAGAAATATATGAAATGTAGATGTAAAAAAACACCAGAAAGAACCTTTAAAAAGGCAAATAACTGTGAGGAAGGAGAAAAATGCAGAGAGCAAGTGACTGTTCATTCTGTGATCATCCATCACAGTCCATAATACTTTGTGCAATTAAATAATTATTGATGATTTGACTGAAAATAAATAATGCCTGGGGCAAGGGAAAAATTAGGAGCTCCAAATAACAAGCCCTGGTTTTGTATATTTTTTTCTTACCTTTAATTTCTTCACTACTATAGCTCTGACAGCAGCCTGGTGACCTGAAAAATGCTGGAAACCTTTGTTCTTCAGCAAGTGCAATGGCAGCTGTAAGTGAAAGTACTGGTTTTCCTGTTATTTAAACTCCTCCATTGCAGAGGGAAAAGCTGTGGTCTTCAGGATTGATTTGTCTGAGCTCTGGGATATCTCACCTACAGCTTGGTTCACAGGATGAGGATCTTGACTTCTGTCTTAATGCAGGAGCCTACTGACATCCCAGACACTCTGCACTGGGCTCCAGGATACCAAATTCATAGATTCATAGATTCATAGATATTAGGGGTTGGAAGGGACCTAGAAGATCATCTAGTCCAACCCCCC
>JAOEGS010023608.1:0-12700 GCA_025447755.1 Corythornis vintsioides | reverse complement strand
ATAAATAAAACAAATTATAAAACAATTTGAAAGTTATTCTTTTGAATCTCATAACATTTCATTTTGGGAATTCACATGGAGACACAGAACAATGCTCTACTCACAACATTGCAGAAGAGAAACTAGTTGCTCAGAGGTGATTCAGATCCCTTCTCTCTAATTTGCAAGCAATACATAATTTCCAAGCATAAGCTACATCATATTCTTATACTGAATTCCCTCAGTAACTGTATGAAAGATGTCCATCTCTTCAGGTTCGGTCTCTAGTCATCAATGCATAGTGTCATTCTTTGTTTCTTTTGCCTAATAGAATAATAAGATGTGAGAAGAGCCTGAGGATACATTCAGTTTCCTGCCTTTGTTACCTTTAGGTGAACACTGAAATAACAATAGCTTGTTTTCTAATGTGTTTTCTTTGTTTCTAATAGAGATAAAATCTCTGAGGAGATGCAAGCACTAGCTTGCAATAAACAGTAGAATAAGGCCACAGGCATCCTTTCCTGAAACTCAGGTTTGCTTCTAGAGAAGACCCTCGGTGTGAATAAAACTCAAGCTGCTCACAGGCACAACCAAGTGATAGGAAATTTCCACTGAGTTGCTTGTTGAAAATTTAGGACAGTTGCCTAATTCAGTGTGTGGGGGCTGCGAGTGTGAAACTCCCATGGGCTAAAAACAAGTGTTTCAAAATACTGACCTGTCCTGTGGACACCCATCTCAAAAGGACCTGACTCCTTTCTGAGATTTTCCATGATGGGAAACCACACAATATCATTATGAGCTACTATAGTCTGGAAAAACCTTCATTTTCCAAAACACTAAGAGAGAAGGGGAGACCTGTATGCATTTGGCACCCTTTTTTTTTTGCAACTGGCAGTATAAACCACCTACTGATCCTGGTTTGAAGTCCACTGCCCATCCAAGTTTCCTTTGTGAACCCAGAGAAACCCACAGTTAGCTTTACAAGCCCTTTGCCATGTTAAAAAAAATATATAAATCCAGCAACTGCTTTACACTGAAGACCACATATGGAGTATTGTGTTCACTTCACCAGTTCAAGAGGCACAGAGAAATAACAGGGAGAGTCCAATGGGGTTCTGATGGCACTGCAGTGCATCTTTATGGGCCTAACAGCTGTTAGCATGATTCCTAAACAGCCAAACTCAGTTTGATCATACAGAGAATTTCACCCAAATCTGCGAGAGGCTTTTTTTAATTTTTTTTTTTTTTTAATGTAAGCAACTGTGATGTCATTCATTAACCAGTCTATCAAATCTTGGTAGATTGGGTGTATACTAAGGAAAATTTCAAGTTTGAAAGGGTATACAAGGTCATTCTGACAATATATCAACAACTAAACATACCTAAAGAGACAAGTTACATGAAGTTGGTTATTTTCTAAACTAGGTTACATGAAGACTGCATGAAGAGAAAGGTTCACCTTTGCTTGTGGAAACACCAAATCATCTCTAGCTATTTGAAAATATTTTGGCCATATTACTGGAAATATGTTGAAATCACTTCTTTATGTGAAGTCTCTACCCAGTTTTATTGAAATCTTTCCAAATACAGTATGCTTTCAAGAGCTAGAAGACCTTGAATAATAAATCCTTTAGAATGAGACCTTGCTCATTTAAGGAAGGAAAAAAAAAAAAAAAAAAAGAAAACGCACCCCTTCCAAATTCCAGTAATATGCTGACTTAACTTTTCAGATCTCGTCCCTCAGACTTTACTCCTCAAATACAAAGGTTGTGTGCAGAGAGTTAGACTCAGTCTGATTTTCAGAGGGAATGAGTTTTAGCAATTCTAGTGAAATCAGCAAGACTGTATAGGTATTTTGTAGTTGTGAAATCCAGTGTTACATTTACAGATGTTTGAAGGGGTATCTTCAATTAAAATTTCACCTAGATCTAAAAGCAATGTGAAAAGTACATTTTCTCTCCAAAATAACACAAATATGTGAAATTACTGAAACACACTATTTATAATATAATTTACCTCTACCTTGCTTTTCTATGCTTATTTAGTATTTGCCTTTCAGCTGAGACCTAGCCACTTTATTAGGCAATTTTGATTTTGAGTTCAGCAGTAACATGATCAGAAACAGTGCATACAACACAGAAAAATCTAGACTACAGTAGACACTTTTTTTAAAAAAAAACCCACTTGTTTTAATTGTATTTGGGAGGTGAAAAGAAAGAATTGTGTTGCTCTTATACTGTGTTTTTTTTCCTGAAGGAATTGTGAGATTTCCCTTTCCTTTGAAATATCAAAACAAAGCAAACTCTGCCAAATCAATCTCACAGCATACTATCTATCTATCTATCTATCTATCTATCTATCTATCTATCTATCTATCTATCTATCTATCTATCTATCTATCCTGTCTGATGACTCTTTTTATGTCCTGGGACATGACATGCACATCATAAAGATATTGTATGGAAAACGGAGGCAGTAAGCAAGAGTACCTAGCCAAACATCACACCCCATAGGGCAGCTTGAGGTAAACCAGAACAAATTAAAAAAAAATCTGAGTTCCTCTCTGCCACCTCCCCTAGGATGTCTATTTTTTCCCTCATATAATCATCTATTAGCTTCACACTGCAAAAAGAGACAGCTGGAAAAACTACAATCAAAAGAAAACCATGATGGAGAGTTTTGACAACTGGAGAAAAACATTTTAAAGCAAGCTGAGTTTACATGGAGAATTCTTTATGCTCCGTTAACACAGCATTTCAACGAGTACCCTCCAATAAATAACTGGTGAGCATTACAGCCTCCCACTGAGTGAAGGATTCTGATCCTGAAGGCAGGAACAGTTCAGCTATTACTCTGAGAGGACATAGCCACCAGGACATAGTGAAAATAACACAGCATCAGAGAGGGTTAGTAAACTTGGATGTCTCTCTAAAATGAAGCATCATGTGTAGGCGAAAAGGATTGACTATATGCTGCTTTAAATTCAATCAACTTCATAAACACATCCCACCTGCATCCTATGACATAGCATCAATTTAATGTGAACTTTCCAGTGCGAGGAGTAATAAAGGACACTGCCTCATTTCTACATCTTCAGAACAAAATTATAGTTGGTATAACGGATATCCACCAGCTTCAGGGTACTTGTGAACAGTTTTCTTCCTGGTGTTACCAAGCAGGAGGCAACTGCAAGCTAGCTTCTTGGCTTACAAACTACCGTATCAGCGACACAGAAACTGGGAAGGACTGGAGTCCTTGCACTGAGGTTACATCAGAATCAACCTGACAACAGGGTCAGCAAAAGTTGTAGATTTTGTCTCAATCGAAGATGACTCAACTTAAACAGCAAAAAGCTGTTTACTGTGAGGCATCCAAGTAGAGACTTCCAAAATGGCAGTACCATAGCTGCATCAAGCACTACTGCCTTATAATGTGAAGTTTGTCTCATCAGTACTAACATGGAATAGTTATTATTTCCACCTGAGTTGCAGAGTGGCTGGAGTCCAGTCAGCTACATCCAAGACTGAAGTGCTGGACCAAGCACCCAGAGAAGTGCTTATCTTTGATTCTAGCAAGTATATCTCAAGCATGACCTATTGGCTAGGGAGGTACTTCTCTTTGTATCATTCCTTATGTGGATCTTCTTGTGGAACATACTGCACTCTGCATCAAACACATGACCAACTGCTTTATTTACCTTGGGCAGGCTTTCAAAAGACATCATACAATGACATATAAGAAAGACAGAGAAAGAGTATATGTCTATGAAGTATGTGTATCATTAAATATTCATATGCATACAATACAGACCAGAATCCTAGATCTGACAATAGCTACTACAAGATCAGAACAGGGAAACAGCAGAGTGGCCATTACCCTGCCAAAACTCAGCTCCCACTCCCAGATTCCTGATAATTGGGAAGTTACTAAGATCGAGTCACATGTGCATTTTTATATTTTATAGACTCTGCTATTTTTTTTCCCCAGCTCTGATCCCTCTTTGAATCCATTCATACTTTTGGCCTTCACAATACACCATGACAATGAATTCCATTGTTTAATTGTGTGCCATATGAAAAAAAAAATGCTGCTTCTTTTGTTGTTGTTCATTTTATTTCTCCCTGATAATTTAATCAGAAGCTCTTTTTTCCCAACTTAGTCACAAACATGCTGTGTGATCTTGGACATCACTTATAATCTACTCCTCAATTCCCCATCTGCAGAGCAGGAATCAAAGCATTCCCTCAGGCAAACTCCCACCAAAATTAAATGACAGTAAATACCACTTTAACTAGATATATGCTGTCATTATTTCAGCATCCCATCTTATCTGATAAAAAGATTTTCTAAAATGGACTATAACTTTTGTGGGAGTATGGTCAGGTAAGGATGGATAAAGGCAGTGAAAGGACTTCAGAAGCTGAAATAAGACCTGAAGCAGGCAATTGTTATTTGAAAGAAAAGAAGGTAGCCACCTTTGACTCCAGAGAATTAAACACTTTTTTTTTCCCACCACATAGGCCCATAGAAAAGCTTGACACAGACAAACCTTGCCTTCCATTACTGTGAGAGTGTTGGAATGCCTCTGTGAGCTTTCTGTGATAGGTGGACACCAAACTCCAGTCAGAGCTTCTGAAAGTAACATTTCAGAGAACCTAAGAGAGGCTGTTTTAGCATTTTGTGTAAGTTTGTGTCTATTTCAACCTCTCTGGTTTCCTTGAATCCTCAAGGCAAGATGGAGGTGAATCTGTGGCTGCACACTGAAAAGGGAAGAGATGACCTTTTTTCCCATCCTCAGCCTCCCACTAATCTCTCTCCTATACTTGCTAAAAATAGGCTTTATTGCAGACTCCCTAGGCAACAAAACTGGTGACAGACAAGAAAAGTAATTCATGAAACTCTTGGTGCCACTATCAGTGTACCACAGACAGGGCTGTGGGCTCCATGACGCTGAGAGGGATGGCCTGTGGGGTCCCCACAGGGGTCCATCAGGGCAGGATAATGGCAGCCAGAGCCTGTCCCACTGCCTTGGACAGGAGCAGGGCAGCTGGAAGACACAAAGACAGCCCTTACCTCAGACATTTGGTACCTCACTGGGGATGGGACAAGGATGTGTGCCTGTAAGTGGTCCTGGCTTGGTGAAGTCCATGGCTGGGTAGGGCAGGCTGTGAGGGACTGCAGACAAGCACTGCTGCAGTGTGTCTGGGACAAGGACTATCTCTTGTGGGTTAACATTTGAAAAACTAAAGGCTCTGGACACATCTTTTAATTGCTGGTGCTTTCTGAGTACTGGCAATTTTGGTGTTTCTAGGTGGCTTTGATAGCAATTTGTGTACCTATAAGATAGATATATATGCTGGCAAGAGCATAAGGTGCACAATGCTTTAACATTCAAAATGTGAAGAGCAGCAATCATGTTGAATGCTAACTACTCATGTAGCAATCCTGACCTGCATAAATGAGCTGAATCCTTATTCTGCACATATCTCCTCAAAGGCCTATAGAGTTGATATATGAAGAAGGCAAACCCACCTTGTCTACAGTGGTTGCAGCAGGTATGGACATGGGTCAGGAATTTCAAGGGTGATACAGGCTCCAGAGATATCAATGGCAACATTCTCACTGACTTAGAAAAGCTTGGAATTTCACTCTGAAGTGTATACTTGGTCAGTTAAACTTTTGAGTGTTCATTTCTCTGTCAACAATATGTTCTTACTTGCTGCAGAATTCATAGTTACTCTGTGCCATCCAGATGATCAACATCAGGAAAACTCACTGCAGGCTCACAAACAGGCCAAAGCAGCATTTGAGGCCAATCTGTCTGAACCTCATCTAAAGGAATAATATGTTCAGCTTGCAAGGACACTGCATTTTAACTTTCTTGGTGCTCTTTGTTTACAAAACACATATATGTGCCATGAAAAAAACCAGCCCTTTTCAAAAGACCTGCATCTAAGGGTGACACAGATAGAGTACACTGACTCCCATATTACTGACTGTAAGGACATCTGTTTTTCTCTTGTTAAAAGATGTATATACAAGTTTCCACAGTCTTTAAAGCCATTTGACTGTAAATGTATTGAAAGCACTGATATACGTGTCAGTAATGTAGCTGTAGACAAGGACCAGATCCACCTCCAGAGTGGTTTTTGACAGTTTCCAGGCTTTGCTATTGAAATGCAAGTAGATGGTGAATGTGGGAAAGGCTGAAGCTATGCTGCTTGGCTCAGAGCCCAGGGCTGCAAGACTTGGACCCACTTTTCCAGCTGAATAATGTAATGTACTTCCTCCCATAACTTCAAGGGATTTCATATTGAGCTGGGGAGAACAGGGATAGCTCCAGTGAAGTCAACGGAACTGTAGGCATAAATTGTAGCTCCAGATCTGATGTGTATTATCTCTTAAGAAGCAGTTAGCTTAAAATCCATTAAAGATGGGTCAGACACAACAATCACAAGCAGAACAAATGTTTTTATTATGTCTTTCTTATATTAACCTGTATTAAATAGTATTTACCCTTAAGATCAGCTCCCTGTATGAACTGTATAGATATACCCTCTCTGTTAGTGCACATAAATTGTACGGGAAATTTGGGCAATGAAATTGTTGGTGTGGAAACTCTTGAATCAATTATAAGAGATTTCTTTGCTGTTACTTGTCTTGGATTTTCTCAGTTTACAAAAGTAACCCCTCAGTCAACATTATTCAGAAGTATTACACTGAATTGAATATATTGGGCCACTGGAAATTACCAGAATTTTGTTATTAGAACACCAAGCAACTACTTGTGAAGTCTTTTTCATCTTGGCCACTTCAGACTTCCCAAGTTGTATTCATTAACAAATAATTCTAAGATTTCTTGCAGTTTTATCCAGAGAAAACACTCCCAAATTTGATGATTTGCCAATATTGCTATTTAACAGTATTTGAGGGTTGGCTAGCTCTAGCTTATCTGGAAATACCGCAGAAGTAGTTTGACCCGACAGATTTGCAGATTTCTATGGATAACCATGGGAAGCATCTCTTTGAAGATTTGTGCTAGAAATATGTTCAGCACATTACTTATCTGTCCAAATCTCCTTTAATTCCTTTTTACAGAAATATAGAGTCATCTTATCTTGTTCTGCCAAGCCAAGACGGTGAATATTAAAGGATAATAAATGTTTAGGAAGGGGATGTTGGGATGTCTTTGCAGTTGTGTTGGTTTTGCATTTTACTATTTTTTAGTAATCAATATGCTACTGGCAGGTTTCTCCTGGTTGATGTCTCTTTATAGCCAGTGGCATAACCCTGGATGAAGTATACTGAAAGGAAGGAGAGACCAGTAACTTTCCCATCTTGGTTACGTCTCTGCTGCCTACAAGACACAGGCACTTCTTGGCTCTCCTTTGAAGAGGACCTTGCACAGAGGTCTGAAAATAGGAAGAGCTTTTTTACATACCTCATTAGCATGAGAGAATTTGTGCTAGTGTCAAAGCTGAACTTCACTCTTAACAAGGAGAGGTATTCACTTTTCACTGGTGCAAATTAAATTGGTGTGAGAATTATGACATTTAATAATACAATGACTTATTCACGGCTGTGAAATTCATTGAACAGACAAACAACAGATGGCTGCAGATACACAATTACTTGCCATAGTTTGACTTCCAACTTCTATATTACATTATAGAAGGCTATATTTTACTATGGTTTTTTTCTTATATTTCTTTTATTTTTCAGCCCAAAGAGATAGCAATTCACATTCCACATGATATGCTATAGGACTGGGGAGGGGAAGAAGGAGGCTCCCTGTTTTTCTTAGCAATACCATTTCTTAACATTATGAAAGACATTTTTTTTTGGTATGTGGAAAACAAGAATGCACTAGCCTATAAGCCTGACATGATTGGTATGTGAAGAACACATATAATAACCTTGATATCCAAACATGACAGGTCCTCTATACCATTACTTCATCATTAGGACATTCACTTCAAACATCAATAATTATTAATTATTACCATAAAGAAATGTCTGCCTTACGGTCATGCATGTATAATTGACCTATCTCTATTTACTTCTGGGAATAAAAATAATAACCTGACTTTAT
The DNA here is from genome assembly GCA_025447755.1 of Corythornis vintsioides. Lineage (NCBI taxonomy): Eukaryota > Metazoa > Chordata > Aves > Coraciiformes > Alcedinidae > Corythornis > Corythornis vintsioides. Next base: position 4,629 of record JAOEGS010023608.1, on the reverse strand, counting down.
AACCTCATTCTGCACATGTATTTCTTATTCAGCATGATAGTTAAGCAAGTACATTGTCATTTAATGTTTGGTTGCTAGACCATAGTAATTTCTCTGGCAACATAAAGCATTCTATTTTCATAAATATAACACAAATCCAAACATTAGTAAATGAAAGAGTAACAGATATTAGTAAAGGCCTTCAAGTCAAACATATCTTTTTACAAGGAAAATACTAACATAAACTGCTTATTATATTACCTTAGGGATCATAAATAAAAAAAGTTTGTTAAACTCTAACCCACAGCATTGTTTCAACTATCACACTTGCATTGTTCATGTTGATATGCTGAACAGCTTTGTATTAGAGCAATAGACTCTGGCACCTAATTATTAATTATAAGTAGTTTGAGATCAGCCAAAGAGTGCTGTGGTTGTTCTGGGCAGATGTAACACCTCATGAACTCTTCACAGACAACCCGGTAATGAGTCACAAACACTGGGCAATAGGTTAAAATAATATCTTAATTCTGATCTAACAAAAAGAGGTGCAGTATTGGTTAGTATCACCTGTCTTTTGTGCATATCCGCCCCTAGGTGATTTGCAATGTACTTCAGACTACTTTTTTCTGTAAAAAAATCACTTTGTATTAGACATCTCCAGCCTTGAAGCAATATGAAAAGGAAGGCTTTAGGCAGGGTATATACACTCATCAACACAAAGACATTAACAGCAACACTTCCTCTGTTCATAGGGAAGATATTATTGATAGGATCAGCAACAGAAAATCAGATTATTGTAGAATCTTAGTCCTAGCCACAGGAGGTACTAAATGCATAAAAATGTACTGCATTTTTAAGCACTAATATCTATCATAGGATGGTGACACAGGAAAAGAAAATATGACAAGAATGGCAGAGAAACAGAGGGACGACTTAATTCAGCTGTTACAGGAGGAGATTAGAAACCAGAGATGGAGAACTATCCCCATCACTGAGGCCTCAGGCATGTAATTTAATCCCTCCTTCTACAGCTCTGTTGGATATTTCACCCAGAAGGGGCCCAGCAAATAGCATGTATCTGCAGGGCAGCTATCAGAAGCAGCCCCGATTTCTACTGATGATCTAAAAATACATCTAAATTGTTTATCCACATGAAGTGCAAGCTCAGAGCATGCTGCAATTCTTCCTACTTATATGCTCAAAATGAATTTGAGATACATTATAAGATTAGCATAAATGCTCACATCTCTCACTCAAAAATAGCAGTACATAGAATTTTCTGTTATCTTGTTTCCATTTTTTTTCTTCCTAGATATCTCCTTATACTTCCTAGACCTTTACAAGACTGAAATTGAAAAGTCCTTATTGAAAAGCCAAAAAAAGGAGTGTTGTTTATTTTTTTAAGCTATTTAGTAAAATATATATCCTGTACTTTATAAGTCTTGTGTTTACCTGTAAAATACAAAGCTTATTAGAATAAGGAGAATGCTTAAATGGCTTTTTCTGTGATTACGAGAATCTATTACTATCTTCTTCTGTGTAGCACACTAGGTAAATCCTAGGTAATAAAGATTTACATGTGTAGTTTCTGTCTAGTGTAAGATTGCTCTTCCTGTAAGATATCTGAATTAAAAAATCATGAGATTGTCTTAAAGAATACAAGATTTAAAGAAAGCAGTACCTTTTGGTGCTCTTTCACGTTTTATTTTTTCTAGGCTCAGGTGACATTTTAAATATTTTCTCTGAAAGTGTAGAGGCTAGAAAGCTACACTCAAATGAATTAAATACGAGCTTCTTGCATCTTAAAATATCTCCGGGATTGGATGTTAAGCAACATGGCAGTAGAGCACAACACTTAGGACAAAACCATGAGAGTTTGCCAGGCTGCCTTTACTCAGCCAGCCTGTTTCTTGTAGAAGTCATCTGGCAAAATAAGCACTGCTGAAAGAGCTAAATAAAATAGTATGAGAATGCTGAAAGCATAAAGATGGAAACATGGGAATGTGGGGGGTGGGGTGTTTTTGAGTTAAGCACTTGCTAGGAGAGGCTAATGGGAAGTAATGAGAAGGAAAGTGGGGGAGTAGAGCAAAAGTTGTGGAATGAGTGAACCAACTCTTGTTAAGTTTATGGCCAATTAATGTTTGCCATACTTGGGAATCAAAAGTTTAGCAAGGGTTTCTCTATATTAAAGGCAGTTCTTTGAACAATAGAGCCCTTTTTCTGCAATTCACAGCTGTCAGAGATCATTTCACTCCCTATGTAATTCAAAAAAGTGATGTCTTTAATTGGCAGCATAAACACTGTTGAGCTAGTGTGTACTAAGCTTGATTTAGATGCTTAGTGTATCGCACAGTTTGCATCTGTCAGGATTTGTAAGGAAAAAGCTGCATAAATAATTCTAGACTCACATTTGAACACCAGGAAGAAAAAACATGGTTCCAAAACATCACATATACTGGCATTAAAATTACATGAGCCAGGAAAGCAAGAATTAAGATGAAACTGTATCTCAAAGACACTTTCACAATGATCTCCTCACAGGTGAAATGCCACTATAGATATCAGAGCTAGCTGAAGATGGAATGTGCAGCACCTTAACTCTGTATTTCCTACTTTTTTTTTTACATTTACATTTTTACATATTTTTTTTTATTTAGCTTTTTAACATGTTAATGTTTATTTACCTAATATTTTAACACAGGCTTAGGTTGATGGTTTGCTTGTTCCTCTGATTATACTACTTCCCATATAACAGCTCAGATAAGAAGCACAGGTGTCTGTGTTATTCCTTCCATACTTAGCATTTTTTCAGCATCACAATGGAACCAGAGTAGTATCTGGACCACTCACTGCAGAAGGACTTCACAGACAGCCACAAAAAAAACCAAACCAAACCAAACCTAAAAAAATCCCCAACAGTTAGTAAAAGAGCATGGAGTGATTGAACACACTGAACATCCAAAAGGCCTGTAAAAAGCCTCTATCCCAGGTAAGATTCATTTGGTGTCCAGGTACGGTTTGGAGCTCTCCAAACCCAAAACTAAGATTGCCATGAAGTACTTGGGGGAGAAAAGTAGGATTTACAAAGACTGAGTTTTGTTCATAAAACAAACAATATTTTAGATAGAAGGGAATGCTCAAAATTAGCAATGGCACTTAAGGAACAAAAGTTTATTGTTTATTCTTCCTGTTACCAGCAAGGCTTTGGTTGATCATGGGCTGCTATACAAGCAAGGGCTGATGGTGGCAGGAGGGATGCACTTGTCTCAGAGGGGGAAAAGGATTTTGGGGCAGGAGTTAGCAGGGCTCATTGACAGGGCTTTAAACTAGATATGAAAGGGGAAGGGGAGATAACTGGACCTATTGGCATTTACATAAATCAGAGGGTTTACCCCCCTTCAAGGCTGAAAACTTTATACTGGACCCCATCCCTGAAGTGTTTATACATCAATGCCTGCAGCATGGGGAATAAACTTGAGGAGTTAGAAATCCATGTGCAGTCACGGGCTTATGACCTGGTGGCAATTACAGAGATATGGTGGGACAGATCACATGACTGGAATGTGGTCATGGATGGCTATGTACTTTCAGGAAAGACAGGACATCAAGGTGAGGTGGTGGAGTTGCTCTTTACATGAGGGAGCAACTGGAATGTCTTTAGTTCTGTCCAGGGGTGGATGAGGGGCGAGTTGAGAGCTTGTGGGTGAGAATTAAGAGACAGGCTGGCATGGGTGATACAGTTTTGGTTGTCTATTACAAGTCACCTGATCAGGATCAGGAAGTTGACGAGACCTTCTGCAGGCAGCTGACAGCAGCCTCACAATCACAGACCCTGGTTCTCATGGGAGATTTAACTATCCAGATATTTGCTGGAAGGGCTATTCAGCCAGCCAGCCCCAGTCCAGGAGGTTCCTCCAGTGCACTGATGATAACTTCTTGATGAAAGTGGTGGAGGAGCCAACCAGGAGTGGACCAGTGCTGGATCTTGTCCTCACCACATGGAGGGTCTGGTTGAAGCATTGAAGGTTGAGGGCAGCCTTGGTCTTAGTGATCACAAGATGGTGGAGTTCAAGATCTTGTCTGGCAGGAACAGGATATCAAGCAGAACTACAACCCTGGACTTCAGGAGGGCCAACTTTGGCCTTTTCAAGTAATTGCTGGTTGAAATCTCATGAAACAGGGTACTAGAGGGATGAGAGGCCCAAGATAGTTCGTTAACATTTAAGGACGTCTTCTTCCAAACTCAAGATCAGTGTATCCCAGCAAGCAGGAAATCGAGAACGGGAGCCAGGAGACCTCCTTGGTTAAGTAAGGAACTGCTAAGCAAACTTAAGTAGTAGAAGAGAGTCTACAGATATGGAAGGAGAAGCTGGCCACCTAGGAGGAGTACAGGACTGTTGTCAGAGAATGTAGGGAGGTAACTTGTGGATTTAGTTACGGTGTAATAAGGTGGATTGAGAAGTGGCTAAAGAGCAGATATCACAGAGTCATAGCAGAGTCTGGCTGGAGGCCTGTGACCAGTGGAGTCCCCCAGGGGTCAGTGCTGGGTCAAGTATTACTCAATATTTTCATCAATGACCTGGATGAGAGGGTAGAGAGCACCCTCAGCAAGTTTGCTGATGACACCAAAGTGGGAGGAGTGGCTGA
>JAOEGS010023607.1:0-61424 GCA_025447755.1 Corythornis vintsioides | reverse complement strand
AATAAGTTTTAGTTATACATTGTGACTTATATAAACCCCTCCAACATCTACAAGAAAGGAATAACTATATTTTTTATGTTTTATTGTTTTCCCCCCCCTGCCCCCCCCCCCCCCCCCCCCCGAAAGGTGGTCTCGACCCTTTTCAACAAGGAAAAAGATGTTTCCACCAGAGGGACAGGATCTGCTGTGACAAGTACTACTATACTGTGTTCTGCCTTGTGGGTTCCTGTGAAACAGTTCACAGACTCAAACTTAGTGACAAGTGCTACATAGCAAATGAGGATCTTGAAAAGGGTTGCCCATGTGCACTTTGCTCTGCATATACACATGGGCTAAGCAGTCTGTTTTGCAACCTATAGGAAAAGGCCAGACAAAGCTGGTGGCACTGAAAGCACTTGGTGAGACTGGATATCTGTTGGCCTTGCCTGTGGAGCAGAGAGCTCCTGCCTCCTACATCTCCATTAAGAGTTCTCGGTCCTTTTGCCCCGAGTTATGTAGTGAAGCGCTTGCCAACCATGGAGATTTGGCAATTTTCAAAACTAAGTAAAGATTTCACAAAGTGCAGGACTGAGATGTTGACCTCCCCTTGATGGAGGACACTTCTCTGGTACAGAAGACATCCCACTGTACTTAACAGTCTCTACTGGCCACTTTGGGTCCATTACTGAAGAGACAAGTGTCTTGATCCAGGCAATTGGAGACTTTCAGACAATATATTTTGAAGGACACAAGATGGCAAGATATTAAAAGTCACCTGATTTAATTAGAGGCACTATCATGCAATAAAATGGATTAGGAATGGCAAGAAAAAGAACATTTTCAATCAACCATACTGTAAAAAAAAAAAAAAAAAGACAAACAAAAACCAACAAAACCAAAACCAAACTCCATTTTGAGTGGCACTGTGCTTGAGAACTACACAGGATCGGAAACTTAACCCACAGCCAGGAGTTGTCTTAGGGCTTGTAAAATTAGGGACACTGCTGTTTAAAAACATCCAAGCTTGAGCACACACAAAGAACATAACATACGCAACAGCCATTTAAAGAGGAAACAGTATTTCAGTTCTTCCCCAAGTGCTTGGCCCACAGGAAAACATTTGATGTGAAAAGGGAACCCACACTGCCCCTCTGCCACCTAAAGGCAAATTATGCAGGCACCCTTTAAAAAACCCTCCTGATGTTTTACAGCTTAAACATTTTATACAGTTAAACCAAGTTGCCTTGAGTTCACATGCTTTGTTATTTGATATACTTTAACTAGGAAGGTACCTGGATTCATTTCAAGATTATTTTTTTTAAACTAACCTGGTTTGCGTACAGACTCCCTCATGCTAGCGCTACACAGATGTATTCAATCCCTTCACACGCTGCAGAACTATTTAAACAAAGTTTGAAACAGACTAAAAAAACTAAGAGGAGCCTGACTGCCAGACCACCGGATTTGGTTTCTGATTTGGGTTTGGTTTGGTTCTTTTAAATTTAACCCCCTACACATTTCCCTGTTCAATGAATGCAAGTTCTTCTGCATATTTAATTTTTGCTCAATACCAGAACCATGATTTGGATCAGATTGGTAAGAAACAAAGCAAACATATGAAAAGGGCTTTGCTGGTTACATACTTGGCTTTACAAAACATTGTACTAGCCATTGTTAAAGCACATATCACAACTTCATTTTTCTCTCTCAGCTGCTCAGAATTATACCTTTGCAATAAAAATAGTTATGAAAAATTGACTGACCAATCTACTTTGTGCACTTTTTCTTAGAAGATGGGGGCTTTTGTTCCAAATGATACACGCAGAGGTATCTGCCAAGCACTCCAACTGTGTCACTCCAGTCCTTAAGCCATTTAACACAGAACATGCACATGCATCCTTTGAATGCCAAGTCAGCTACATGTCAAAGACAAATAGCTCTGCGTAGTCAATCCATAACAATCAGCACATCAATAAGAAATCTAATATGTATTCATTATTATGTCACTTAATGGGAAAAAAAAATCAACACATACTCACAGATTCTTTAGCAACCATAATTTTTGGGAATAAGGAAGACACAACCTTTGTCATGTAAGCACACAGTTTGTCCTAAGAGACAACAGCTTCTATTTAGTAAATTAGTTAAAGATCATTAATACCTCCTGCTTTCTACAAAATTCTTCAAAATAATTTTGTATCACCAGAAGGGGTTTGCCTTGTGGATGCTTTTGGACAAAGACATTTAAAGGCAGCTGCTACTAAAAGACAGAAATTTTATAGATTAACTGTGAACATTACAAAGACAACTGCGAGTTAAATGTGTATCCAGTACAAAACTTCATATGTAATCAGGATCTGAAACAGGATGATGGGCATGTTATGAGCACTACCATAATTTCATCATAACATGTGTCTGTTTGACTAGCTATTCATTTATTACAGCAGTGATACTACATCAGAAGGGCTTATGTAGTATTCAGTTAACACGGATGTGGCAGGTATTGATTTTATACACAGCTTCTTGCTGCAGTGTCATAGAAATTACAGCTAATACAGCCATAAGCGTTTACTTAATCTTACCCTTCACAGGCTAATATAGCATGCAATCTCCACAAAGTTTTTATGTTCTAGGAATGAAATTTGTTTGATTTCAGCGGTATAGGATACACAGCAAATACAGCAGGTTGTCTGACATGTAGCTATAATTGGCATATTAAGAGAGATCTGGCTTAAATTGTGTTTTAACTCCTATTTTAGCACTGACTGGGAGCCTGGAGAAATTGTTATACAATTCATTAGCAGTCCTAAAAATGGTCAGGAAAGCACAAAAGTACTTGGGAGGTCACTACTTCTGTGTCATTGTATTCAGTTCTAGACAGAGCTGGATGCACTGCCTGGTATTGTCCACTGTTTCTGTCTCAAAATCTTATTCTCAATTTTACCTATTTTTTTTCCCTTACATTTGGGAAAAGGTTGCTTCTGCTAAGTGCTAGATCTGAATCATCAAAACAATTCTACTCTTCCTGACACAAGGGTTTATAAATATACTTTCCAATGTTAGAGATCAGTTTTCATTTTAAAATCAAGAGTATTTTATTTGGAGAGCACTATTCAAACTTTCAAATACTTGACTTTGTGACCTTACTGATGCTCTTGATAAATACAGATGGCTTTTTGTATATATATCTATAAAGACTAAAGTGTCATATGAATTGCTAAGGAAGTACTGGGACACTGGATTATATAAAACAAGTTACATTAATATCAGCAATCTCTTTGAAACCAGTCAGCTTATAATTGTCTTTGATATAAAACCAATTTGAGTACCACAGACAATTTCAGTACCAAATCACTCCTACTGCATTCTGTCAAGATTTCTAGAGCTGTCTAAAAAAACTATTTCTCCAAGAAAAGCCAGTCCATATTTTGGAGGATATATATATATTTTAGTGTATATAGGTATGGATGACATGCACAGGAAGGCTTGTTTTCTAAAACAAGAAAAAACAAGCACATATCAATTAAATGTTCACAACATTAAAAAAAAAAAAAGAAGACCAATTATTACAAGTATAGAAGATGACAAGCAGCACAGATTTTCAAAGCAATTAAACAGTTCTCTTACTTTAGCCAACAGGGTAGACAGTTCAGCTCTTGGCTGCTCTGCCAGCTCCTATTAACACCAATGCTGTGCTAGGGACTCGTTCAGGGCAGCACAGTGACATTAAGAGCAGCAGCAGGCTGCCATCACCTCTGCAGTGTCCAAGACTGGCACATACTTCAGTTAGGAAAGTAACTTCAGGAGGTTCTGACTACACAAGGGAGAAGGGATTTACCAGCCCTTCGCTGCAGGTCAAGGAAAGCACAAGAAACATCCACAAAACAAGCTGGGGCTCTCACAGCAGTTTGTGATTTACTGATCTTCACCTCAACCTGCTAACTCACGTGAATGCAACCTGCTGCTTTGATGTCACTAGGATTTTAACACATTAAACAATACAAGGCATGAAAAGTTTCTTCCTAGCCAAGACCAGAACATTTAAGAGAGTGGAATAAAGAAGGAGGCTATTACAACATTTCCCCTATTGGCACTCTTAAAAGCTGACTGCCTCCTTGTCAAGCAGAATTGACACTCCCGTAAAACCTATGTTCAATCCCAGAGTGTTGAATCACTACATCACACTTACCAAACTGGGAAGATTGGTGGGGGGCAGAACATCACCCTCACACTGAGGTCTGAAGCTCTCAAACAATTTTCCACTAACTTTTCCATGAATGTGATGAAAATCTCAGCTTTTTCAGTTTATTGATGATTTTGAAGTGACACCTCCTCCTACCCCTAGAAACCTAGATTAAGAGCATGTCATAACTAAATAAGTTTTATCTCACCAGAATCATTAAATTTGGTTTGTCTTAATAATCCAGACCACAAGCTATCCATAAAACAGCCATGTGCTTACAAAACTCTCTCTAAAAGAACTACCTCAAAAATCTCATTTGCAGTGATGTACAACTTGTGTTATCTTGAGTGTGGAAAAGAAGCAGTGTTTCCCTATATGCCCAGTAACTCAAAGTTAACATAGCAAGATGAATAGACTGTGGCAAAAAGAACTAACATTAACACACAAGTTGGTTACTGCATGTTCCTTAAGGGTCAAGTAATTTTTATTCCTCTTCATCTGCCCCAAAAAAAAAAAAAAAAAAAAAGCACTACACAGAAGACAACTACCCCTCAAGAACCCTACCAGAAGCCACACCACCATCTCTCAATAAAGTATTTCAAAACATAGTTCGTAGAAAAGCCTTTGATGTAACAGGAAGCAATGTTATTTAATAATATAGATTGCATTCTTTCAAGTCAATACCAAAACTATGACCAACTCAGTTTTTGAAACAGCAGCATTACAAAAATGCAAAACTGACTTACAACAGAAATAATAGCCAGAGGCTGCAATAGCTGCTCAAGCTACAGGTCATTTTTTAAAGAATCAAGTGGTTTTTTTATCCAGTTAAAACAAACAAACAAAAACTAGCAATGGCAACTTCATAGACCAAAGTCACACAAGTTATCTTAAATTTTAATTGTTGGGTTTTTGGGTTATTTTTTAGGCATTATCATTCCAACACCATTCACTGCATGGCACAGATATTTGTTAGAGTTTTAACTCCCAAAAGTGATTTTCTCAAGGGAAAAACTAGCAGCCTTCTGCCTGCCTTAAATGCAGTTTTGTTATCTGTAAAGCATTCCACTTACAAAAGGAAACACACTAACATCGTCCTATCCCAAAATATTCTTCATTTTCTATCTCTTGCATGTTAGTATCTTATTATTTTTGTGACAAATGGCATCTTATCCCAGGTGATTTGGCCTGTAACAAGTTGGTCTGAACAAAAGCAAGCAGCCCAGTGTGCAATGTCACCTCTAATGTCACATGCAACAGGGATAGTTCCAGCACAGTTACACGCAACCCAGTTCAGTTCACCCAGCTCTGATGAACAACCAGCCCTCATTTCATACCAGCAAAGGGTCGACAGAAGAGCTGCACTTCACCTTGCCACCGAATGCAAACCAGCCCCATACACCCAAATCACTAAAGTCCACCCACTCCAGAAGCACTGCAAAGCCTCTGGCATGAGAGGCACCTCCCAGACCTCCTCTTTGGGTTAGATGATGGTGTACACAACAGATTAACTGCACCACCCCAAAATCATCATTTCCTTAAATAAAAATGTCAGCTGCCTCAATCCTCAGGCAAGAGTCGAGGATAATGACTGATTTAACCAAGAGACCATTAAATCCCCATATATCCTAAAGCATAGCAGCACACCATGTATTGGTCAAGAATTAAGGACCGTCTTAATCATCATCATGATGCACTAACCTCAATCATTAAACACTCAGCCCTTAAATAGCACACCCTTTCCTCTCTGTTAAAGGCTTCACTTTCTCCCAGAAGAAAACTAAACACAAAAAATGTCTTCTGAAAAATAATGTCAGTATTGCTGTTAACATGAAAATTTCTAAAGTTAAAACCTCCAGCTACTATTTATCACACAATTATCATTTTGCTTCATTGAGGAGCATGTACACTGCTTACTCAAAAGAGCATTGAGGAGCTTGTCTGGTAACATCCAGAGAGCCCACAGCGTTCCCAGCATTCACACCTTTCCCTGCAAGTACTGGGTGCCACCAAAGAGACTCAAACGAGGAGCTTGCACACCATTTCCAGACAGACCACTTTCATGACTGGGTGTATGGGCCACAGAACTCCTTGGTACAAGAGACATGGCAGCAAACCTTGGCAAAGAGGTGAAAGGGAGTCTTTCACTGTAGGCCTGCTGCCAAACCAGCAATGAGCAGAACTGCCCCAGGTTATGCCATTCTTCCCTAAATCCACCACTGCTCCCTTCCCAGAAGATCACACCACAGCAATAAATCTGCCACACCTCTGCTTTATTCCAGTCACCACAACTGGACCAGGAGGCAGGTGAGACAGCCTAAAGATGCTCCAGGTACACCAAAGCTCTTTTTTAAAGGCTGAAATAACATTTATCACCTTCATTCCTCTGGTACCAAAGCTCACTTTTTTCTTTTCCCACACAATTAGTAATTCAGCAGTGTCATACATTCATGCTTTTAAAACTCTCAGCCAATTATTTTTTGACCAGTTATTTATTGCCACCAGTTCTATTTATTTGTTTTAAAGCTTAACTCCTCCACACAGTGGCACCATGCAGATGAGGCATAATCCTACACGTTTTGCCTCTGCTTGGTATCACATAATTAACCTCTAGCCCCAAGTGCAGGAGCCATGAATGAAAATCAGCAGATTGAACCTCAACCTGTCTGTAACACAATGATGCTGAGAAGACAGAAGCAGCCCATCTCCATGACCAGCTGCGGCAGTTGTAGCTTTTTGAGGCATGCTCTACACTCCTCATAGAGCCAGCCTGAGGCTTCCCTGCAAAAATCACATTGTTCAGCCATGCAGACCCTGCCTGTCCCCAAGTCCAGCACGAACACCGATGGATAAATAAACCTGCTCTGAATTTCTAAATAAGCTTTTTAACGAGAGATGAATATTGTCTGGGGGCAAGATGAGACCTGAAGAACAAACTCCGTAATCCTCATTTCTGGAGCCCAAAGTTCAACGAAGTAATCACTAATTTTGTCCTTGATAACATAAACACGCGAAGAACTTAATTCCAAGCCTATAACAAACCAGGGCGCTGCGTGAGCGCGGCGCTGGCAGATACCGGCCACGCCGGCAGGTACGCATTGCCGTGACCAGAATACGTGCGGCTGGCTGCACTTGGACATCGCGTTCCTGCGCTCCCCGCACCATCACCGCCAGCAAAGGTGGAGCCGTGCGTGATTAAACATATGGGGAGGAAAAGAAAAAAAGCCTGAAGAGTATACATTTCGGAAGTTTTCTGCGACTAGCAGGAGTCTGGAATCCTGCGGTGGAGCAAGGGCAGTCCATAATTACCAGAAAGACTCAAGGTTTTATTCGGTTAGCAGAGCTGCCGAGCTGAGGCGCATTATTTAAAGCCCCGTCCTTCCCAGCTCGGCGCTGAGGCAGAAACGCGGCACTGCAGCATCTCCCCCGGCCGGAGGGCTGCCGTACACCCAGGGAGAAGTCTCCCCTCAGCCCCACGGCCACCGCGGTTCCCCCGCTCCCACAGAGCCTCAGCCCTCCGGCAGCCGCGGCCCCTCAGTCGGGACACGGCGGAGGGAACCGGGAGACGGGGGGTGGAATGCGCTCCAGGCCTCCCGCCGCCCCTTCCCCGACAGCGGCAAACGGCTGGGCCAGGGCCCCGCAGCGGCCGTTACCACCACGTTCGGCGGGAAGAAAGAGGATTCCCCCCACTCTTCCTCCTTCCCCTGCACCGCACCGCGGGAGCGTTACCTCAGCGGGCCCGTGCCTTTGTGCTTCAGTCCATCCCTCCTCGCCGGCGGCGGGAGCCCCAGCACCACCGCGGCCAGCGGGCGGGCGCGGAAAGGGGCGGCGCACTATATGGCAGGAAGGGACACCTGGGCTCCTCCCCCCACGCCCGCCCGTCCGCGGTGGCTCACTATCTGGCAGCAAGGGGGGATTCGCTCGCTGCTTTTCCCTCGGCGCCCCTTGGCCAAGTTTTGAAGCCGGCGGAGGGCTAGGGGAGGAGGCGGCCCCTTCTCACTCTCCGCCGGCCTCAAAGTTGGCCGAGGGGCGACTGCTCCCCGTTGTAGTTCCCGGCTCAATATCCTCGCGGTCGTACCTGCAGCGCGGAGCGGGCAGCGCCGCTCGTACCCGCCGGGGCATCCTCCGGGGAGCCTTTATCCCTGATGGGTCATGCCCGAGTGAGGGGTGGTGTGAGATGGACTCTGCGATGCCCGGTGCACGGCTGAGCTGCTGCTGGTAGTGGTGGGAATGAAGTGACGTGTGTGTGGGAACAAGGAATAAAAGTAAAACCCCAATCGATGATAACAATAATAAAGATCGGTTTTGAAAAGAAAATTGGTGAGATTTAAACAGTCTTTGGGGGTGAAAGGCAGCAGAAGGCTTCTCCAGATGGCTTGTGTCTCTGAGGAGAAGGATCTTGCACCATCCACGGGGAGAAAACAGCCTTGGCTAAAAAAAGATCCAAGAAATGCAAATCTCTTTTTGGCAAAAGCTTGTCTTTTTTTTTTGTTTGTTGTTTTTGGTTTTCTGTAATTGTTCTGCTTTACAGCTGACATCATCTCTGTCTTGGTTCCCCACCCAAAGTTACTGGTTTCTTGGCTTCAGAGCTGGTTTGCTTACATCCAAGTGATTCTGACCAGCTATGTGAAGTTACAGAAGCACCAGGGTGTTTGTTGTCCTTTATATGCAAAAAAGTCTGCATTTTAATTATATCTATAATTATTTCTAAAACTCAGAAGTTGCCTAAAATATGCTTGAAAGGCTTAAAATTTCCCTTTGAAATCAGTAATATTGCTTACAGGTATAAAATTATCCCACAACTAATTTCTTGTCGGTTCAGGGACAAAACTTTACAATTCTGTGTCCTGTTCACATTTAAAGGAGCCCCTCGGGGACTGCAATCACGGGGAAATATGCAAGGATGGAGCAAGGGCAGAGTGAGACACTGAAGGCATGGGGTCCTCTTCGATGGGAGTCACCAAAGAGGCTCCAGCCCTGCTGGCTGGTGCCATCACACCAGTATAGGAGCTTCATGTCCCCAACACAAAAGAGAACGAGGTTACTTGGGAGATAGGGAGAACCTCACAGCAAAAAGTGCTTAAGGCACCAAACTATCCTGTTACAGAATATTTGATTTGGATAGGGGACAGGATGCAGAACATGGATTAAGTTTGCAAATTTATACCCAGCACTGAGATGGCTCCAGCTGACTGGACCAGTGCTGTGGGAACCTGTAGGCACCGTCCACTAATAATGGGATGAGGTGGTACAGCATCTGTTATTTAGATGTTAAAACACAAGACCTCTAACTATCTGGTAGTTGTAGGAAATTAAAGCTTACCTTAGGCACAGGAAGAATATATACCTACATGTAGAGAGCATTACGAACGATGAAGCAATTGGTTTTCTCCAATATGTGTATTTTTTAATTATAATATTCATGGAATTAGTAGGGCTGTTGCTTCCTCTTTTTATTTTCTTTTGAAAAACATTACAGCCATGTCACATTTTAATAAACTTTCAACCTGAAAAGACCAAGAATTGACATACTTTAGGGGTGGTTTTGAAAGGGAGTGTAATACTGGAATGAAATTTGTGGATCAGGTTTTCTGTGCTTTGGTCCAGACAACTGCTTAGGTAGAGATGCTGCTGGCACAAGAACAATTGGGAATGAGCTGGCCATATACAAATTTAGCTGAAAATTAGAGGAAGGCTGTTAACCATTAAACCAATCAAATTCCACCTTTTCTGGGAGAGGGTACTGCTTTTCAGATGAAGTTTATTAAAGTCATTATACAATACATTGTCTGCAACAGCAGGGGACAGACTTAATGTCTCAGGAGTTTGATTTGAGTGCAGAGGTGCTGCGTGACATTGATCACATACCTTGAGATTTGAATTTCAGAGACAGCAGTTGCTTATCCCAGCAGAATGCTTTCAGGCATGTAAAGATGTCTTCCATGTTTATTGTAGGGTAAGTTTTCCTCTCCTGGGCATGTGGATGAGTTTTACTTTAGTCCTGGAAAGGTTATGGAGATGACAAGTTCTCATGATTCAGGCCACAAATGGATTACAAGCAGGATCAAGAACCAATTTTCCTGCATGGGACAGACTTCTCCCATTAATTCTGGAGATTTTTTTTCCCTCCTTTGAAACAACTGCCAGGTTGCTGCTGGAGAATCACTGGCCTCAGACAGTTCTAGTTAGGCAGGTCTCCATGCTGCAGCTCCTGCAGTTAATGCAGCAAATGGAGATCTCTGCCTGTGCTGCCTGACTGTGCGGTCTCCTTGTGCCTGGGAGTGTTGCATAGACAGCCTTCTGTGGAGTAGGAGAGGTAACATCTAGAGCAGGGAGGACAAATAATAGTCAAGACTGTTCTTTTGGGGTTGGACTATAGCTCAGTATTTAAAAAAAGAGACCAAACCCTTAGTAAGCTAGAGTGGCATTACATTTTGGGACAGTGGGTCCTCAGACATACATCCATCTCCATTACACTCTCTGGACCCCAGTTGGTCCAGTGTTGCTCCCTCCCTGTCATGTCAATGAAACACTCTCTCTGTACATTTCCTGCTAAATAAGTTGCAAAAAATCCACTCAACAGGTAAAGCATTTCCTTCTGGGGGACCTAGTGTGGCAGAAATACCTTGCAACTTTACAGGGTACAGCAGCCTTTCGCCCTCTTTAAAACCGTGTGTGTAATCAGTGGACCTAGCCGAGCTGCTCATTAGAAACTTGGCCAAACCACAAACATTTGTTTCCTTGCTTTATGCCAAACTCTGAGAAAGGAGGAGGGAGTGGCATGGAGCTCATGTTAATGAGTTCTTCATTCCCCACAGAGAGATAATCAGAGCACTGCTCAGAGATTCATCAACATTTTTTATTAGCACTTTAATGACCTACATGTTTGGGGTTTTTTTTAAGGAGTTACTTCATCTAAGAGCCAGATAATTCCTCATGCAGCTGTGGTTTAGGAAGCAGCTCAGGGGATGTGTATGCCAAATTACTTTAGCTCTAGTTAAAAAAAAATATATATGCCACAAGGTTTCCTGGGTGCCTCCTTTTTCAATCAAGGGCATTATGTCCTCAATCCGACTCTTCTGGGTTACGTGTGTGTGTGGGGGGGTGATTTCTTTTGCAGTCTTTGCAGCTTGGTGAGCTGTACAATAAAACACCAAACACTGGTGGTACTGCATGTTCCCTGTGGACAAAGGACCATAACAGCTCCCTGACCTCGGTCACTCTGGGAGGCAGGCTCCCTTGGAAGCAATCAAAGGCATTTCCAGGACCAGCACTGGTCCTACAGACCACTTCAGCTTCAGGAAAGTTTCTAAATGCTGAGGGATGGAACCTTTTCCACGCTGCTGCAGGTTGAACCTCTAGCCAAGGAATTCCTCTGTGCATGCCGAGGAGCCTGTGCCTCATGTATGCAGTGGGAGACCTTGACACAACCACCTATACGTTACAGCAAGAGCTGACAGCGAGAAAGTGCTCTTCTGGGCTTTGCAGAGGCTCCTCTGAAATCTCCAACCTTCCTCTCCTGTGGTTCCCTCAGGAACCACTGTGGTGGCAGTCACTAGTGGCAGCTTCTCCACAGTCCGTTTGGTTTGAAAGGGAGAGAGCTGCTGGCCTTTTGCTGTCATTTAGGAGGACTGTCAGCTGGAAATTGCTGCATGATAGCTTCCCATGCCTCCCCCACTCCCCTGTGGCCAGATTTCCTTCTGGTCTTCTGGAGAGAGCTGTGAGAATCTATACATTAAGGATAGGGATGTAGTTAAATACTGCAGGATAACCAGGGTTATGAGAATATTATAAAGGATTACTATTTTCTTTTTCCTGAATCAAGCTCCAAGTGTTTCCTGTCAGACCTCAGTACAATGGGACACAAATGTACAGTCCATTACGTCCACATTTCCTCCAAATAGCCGTCTCTTTCCTTCAAACATAGAGGACAGGAAAGGATGCTTTCTGCCCCCACTTGAGTCTCTCAGCTGATTTTATCTCATCTGGAAAGAGATTTAAGACATTCAGCATTTGCTGTCTTGAGTAGGTTGCCTCCCTTCTAACATCTACTGCTTTAGAATGGGAGAGGCAAATATGGAGGAATTCCTTTGAGATCAAAGAGATCTTCACTGAGGTAGCATCAGCATGAATGGAAGCAAAATGAGGTCTGTGGGGAATAAAATGCTAAGGCAGGGAAAAAAAAAGAAAATCAAGATTCACAGCACTAGTCCAGAAGAATAGTAACTCATATCATATAAAACCCTCATAGTTCTCATTTCCTCCTATCGCTTCAGGACAGGAAAGAACATCCTGCTCTTCTAATATGAACAAAATACAAGTTATTTTTGGAAGCAAAAAGGCGTGTTCAGAGCACATTTTTAAAAAGACATCTCTAGCCTGTTATTCTGGTGATGCATTTGAAGAACAGCACAACCGTTTGCATCAATAAACCCACGTTTGTTGGCTCAGCACCATTTATACTTGGGCAAAAGGTTTAAGTTGGTTGAATAAGAGGGTAGGGATGTTGTCAGCATATCAACTGTGACTTGAAGCTGAACTGCCACATCTGACAGGGGGGTGTTATTGTCAGACCCATACCTGGTGGAAAGCCCAGTACAACTGTCTGGGGGAGAGAAGCATGAAAGCGTGGGAGCATAAGGTCATGAGCTGAGGGATGTAAGTGTTGATTTAGTAGCTCTGAAAGAGGTTTTCTATACATATTCTGGACTCCAGGTAAGTGTCCACTTTCTTCTTCATTATCCCAAGACAAACTAGACATAGGATAATACTAGAGTTACCCCCTGACCTTAGTGGTGATCTAGCTTTGCACATTGTGCTTGTTTTTCTAACTCTGGACCTGCAAAGGAGCATGTGGATCATGTAATTTCCTGGACAAAAGTTTCAAAGTTTAGAGCATCAGGTCAAATTCAGGGCCTTTTGGGCAAACTGTTTCTTTTCATATTTGATGAATCACCTGAAAGGACAGTACAGAGATAAAATCACCCTCATTTTTTTTTAATAGGCATAAACATTATTACTTAACAAATAATGTTTGATTCGGGATTGTGCATAAGTAACTGTTACTCCCAAAGCTTCTTTTGAAGCAAATAAGATTGAAGAACATATGTTAATGCAATCTCTAACCATAGTGATAAACAAATTGTATAGCAGTTAATGATTTACCAATTCAAGATTAACAAATGGCTAACATACTATAAAAAGAGTTCCACTTTCCCTTTAAAAAACATTCGTAGAGTATAAGATTTTTAGCTCCTTTCAGTGTCAAGGGCCCCAAATACCTTAGCAGACTCTTGGGAATTACCTCATCTGTACTTTCTGAGTGTATTCCCAGGGATGCGTAATGCTAGGAATGGCCGGATGGAAATCTGGGGGCAGGAGCTCTCTGCCCCAGCATGGTAAGACTCCCCAAAGAGCAGCAAGGGCCAGCAGTGCCTACACCATGCTCCCTGCCCCTTGCCTGCGGCATGCAAATGTGTGCTCAGCTCAGTGCCTGTCTGTCCCTGCAGAGAGCACGCTTAAAAAATCTGGCCAGAGCTATTCTTGTGAAGTCAGTGGATTACACATGTACTTAAAGCACTGATTTCCCTGGCGGGGCAAACTGTATTCAGTGGTTTTTATAGTAAAGGACATGAGACTGCTTCTGCTCACTGTCTCGATTTGTTCTCAGACAGGAAGCAGAGAAGGGCAGCGGGACCAATGATCAGGTCTGTGCAAACACTGGAAACTCAAAACAAATCAGTCACAAAGGTATGTGGAGAGTGTGAGAGAAAAATCTTTGCTTGTTTTTGCCGAGCAAATCCTGGTAATTCTTCAGAATGTGTTTTAACCAGCTCCAAGTTTGTCTCTTTCTCTGCTGATGACTTAGCCTAAATTGCAAAGTCAGTGGTTTTAACCAGGGCATCTGAACACTGCAGGACACCACAGGGAAAAGATAAATGAATCTACACAGACAGACTTCAGTGTCACAGTCATTTTGCCAAGGGAGATAAGGAAACTGCGGAGGAGTAAAAGCACAAATTCCCTCTAACAACACTAAGATGTAATTTTACATACCTCACTTATATACTAGAAAATGATACACAGATCCACTATCTAAGCAGAGTTCTGAGAAAATGTTTAAGTGTTATACAGCAAGAACAGCAGCTCAAACTACTGTGCAGAAAACAGACCTTGAATTGTCTAAAGATAAATGGCAAAAAGCTATCAAACACCAACAGAGTTCCCTAGGCTTCACCAGAGTGGGAGATACATCAGTACAAATTGAATCTCTGGTCTCCTGTAGCTCTGCAAATCATCAAAAAAGACATTAATGTCATTAGCAAAAACAACAAACGTGCCTATACTTATTACTTGTTTGTAATAAGATTTGGCTAGTATATAATTAGTTGGCTGCAGAAGTCTTTTACGACCTCCAAAACAGTCTCTCTGCCACGTTGAGGTTCACCGGAAAATTCCCATTCATTTCATGTCATTACAACTTCCCCATCAGTTTCTACCCCCTCATATGGTCTGACATTAGCATATGCAACATGTCACATAAATCCATGTGAACCATATATATACACACGCACACGCATTAGTTTGGTTTGATTATTTATTCTACAGGACAGTCTTTGATCGGGAATGCTTGTTTCCCAAGAAGCAATAACACTCTTCTGCCAAGCAGGACAGTGAGTTATGTTGTGTATTTGTGATACATACACACAGGATTACCCATTAGATGGCTCGAGCACATTTCATTGTGTATGGCTGATCGAGCCGGTTCCCTGCCCTTCTGCTGCAAGGCTTAAGCATGGCTGCAGTGAGTTATTTAAACATGCGCCTTACTAAGGATATGCACAGCCCAAGGGAGGCTGGAGTGAGACACGTACTTGAGTAGGCAATAAAGAGGGGTCCTGATTTGGATCCCAGTGTCAAAAATATGAACTGGATGACAACAAATGGCACTGAACAAGACTCTAAGTTGTGCAGAAAGCTGGGTCGACTTTAATCTTTGGTATAGTCTTGGATGGTGCTGGATGGGAAAATGGCACACAAATGTTCAGCTGACTTGAAATTAGATGCAAACCATGGTGTTGCAGTTGGCCCTCTGTCAAGCCAAACTGCAGCTACGGACCCAGCATCCTGCCTGGCTTTCGGGTAGGAAACCAGCTCCAAAACTTGCATCTCTGCTCTATTTTTCTACAATCAGGGGGCTTTTAAAATCTGTTGAACATATACATGAGAACCAGCTGTTTGACTTCCTTTTCCAACAGCAGAGGTGTAAAGAGGCCAGCATACAGCCAAGACATGGGGCCATGAATCACATGGGAATTTCTGAACATCTGACTGATACCCTTACTCAGATCGAGTGCTCCAGTCACTGAGGACAGGGCTGGCTGCTGCTGCTGTGGGGGCCAGCTCTCAGGATCTTTTAAAGTGTCCTCTGTGCCATGCTCTGAAGATCAGCTCAGTGATACAATTGCTGTGGGAAGCCGGCATGGTTTTGTGTTCCACTCTCTGTCACTTGCACCACTGCTGTGCCCCCCACACTTTGCAAAAGGTGCTCCTGGTTTACAAAATGTGTAACTCAGATCTTGCCTTTGCCTTGCAAGTTGGTGCTCAGGATGGTGACATGCTTGGACTGTGGGAGTGGTTCCTCCCCATCTCATGGACAAACAATACAGTCCTTTCACTTGAGATGTTGTTATCAATGATTCAAAATGAGATAGCAAAAATACTTTCCGTGCTGTGTAGCTAGCTTCCTAAAAGAGAGATCCAGCTGCAGATATGATACTTACACTCTGGTTCTTTCAAGGATTATCAGTGTCATTTCAGATACTAATGTAAAGATAACATTAAGCGTTTAAAAAAAAAACCCAACAAAACAGGAAACAGCTGTAATAAAATGGGACTGTAGTTCTGTTGCTGCTGCAAACTTTTGTGCATGAACATCAGTAGGTCTTTGAGAGAAAACATTACATTTTCATCCCCACATATTTTCAAATGTGCTGGTGGACTGTCTTTCAAATGTGCAGCATGTGCTGCCTTAATTCACAAGCTGTCTTTCACCTGGGTGTTCATTTTCCCAACCTGAGACACTGATTAATTGGATCTGACACTTTGTGCTTCAGATTTGAAGCCTGCTAGCAGACAGGCAACAACAGCCAACTTTACTTGCAGAGTCCTTCTGGTTTGTGGGGAACTTTAATTTCTCTTAAAGAAAGTCAAACTAGTGATTCAAGACTAATGAACTGCTGTGAATACTCTTCTTTATCAGAGGAAATAGTTGGAGGCTGAAGTCTTGGTCCCTAACAAGTCTTTGCAAGGATATTAACATGTCTTGCCAAGACCTAGTAATTCCCTCTCAGCCAATGCAACATTCCTCAGAGGCCATAAGGCAAGGCTGGAAAAGGGGATCATGTGGCTCGTTCCAAGATGAATTAGCTACTCTAGAGAAACACCCCAAGCATATGACTTCTTTTGCAGACACAGATATAAGGTATAAAAACTCACCAGATTTTAGTGAATCCATTCAAGACACCTCTTTTCAAGATGTCTCATGTAAGAAAAAGAGTAGTAGATTTTAAAAAGGAATTTTAAAACTGCCCATACAATGCAATATTATTAGGAAAACAAACATCCTTTATGATTTGGGTTAAAAAAAGGAATTGGGGAAGAGGAAATTGTACATCTATAACTAGATTTTGTTTGCTTGCTCTCCTGTGAGAAAAGTGTCAGGAGAAGAAAAACAGAGAAATGCTAAACATATTCCCTGTAATGTAACTGATTATGCAAAATCCTGTCCTTCCGGGAGCTGCCTACAGTAGGATAAACCTGACTTTCAGAAGATGAACAGCAGGTTTTCAATTATGGCATTTAAGATTTCTGGAGTGAGGATTATGAGAAAATAGTATAAGTCAGGCAGCCTTTTTAAAACATGCTTTTTATTCAGCAGTAGGACAAGCCCTTAGACTGGTACTCTTGCAAGCACCCCAGGTATGTACAGTAAAGGGCAGTGAAAAGATACTCTGAACAGGCTCCAGGACCAGTGGAGCATGGTTTGGGCTGGGGGAGGAGCAATGCCTTGGATCCCAGGCTGTTACCATCTCTGTGCCCTTGCTAAAATGCCATGCAGCTAATTAGTTGTGGGAGTAGCCTTGGTGCCTGCTAGTTGGTTTACCTCTGTGCCACATGCTGGTGTTGGGCTATTTCTCCAACCTGAAGGGCAGTGGGAATTTTATGAGCAGCTTCAGTGAAAAGAGACCAGCAGGCAGTGCTTTACATCTCGTATGCTAAGGATATTTACTTGGTTCACCACTCATTATTCTGACAGTTGTTTCATTTAGTCACTTTTTACATCAAAATCCATTCCTCTAAAGCTTATGTTCTGCCATAAGCTTCAGCATGTGCTAATAGTATTAATCAGTCTGGAAATAGCTCTGTCTACTCTGCTATCAGTAGCTATCTTGATGACACACTGTCTCAGCTCCCTGTTGCTTCCCTGATCTCTGGGGGTGGCTCTAGAGCAAAATAGCTGCACAGCAGGGATAAAGGGTAGGAGGTAGAAGAAAGCAGAGGAGGATGCCCTTGGGTCGTGCCTCTGTGTTTGGAGTGTATGTTAAGGTGCACTTAGATGCAGTGTGATTCAGCCATGGTTTCATCCGGAGGGGACTCATCTGTCCTGGAGGAGACATCATACGATGTACTCAGCATGGTAAAGGTGGTCTAGAAACATCCCAAGAAGAGTCCTACTGTCACAGGCATCAAGGGCAGATGGCACCTGCAGACAGGAGAGCCATGTCTTGGAAATGCTCTGGGATCCTGCAGATCAAGTAAATGTTGATGTCGCTGCATGACCTGCCCATATGGTTTTGTCTTTTTACTAGCCAGACTGCTGTGAAAGAATCCCTTAAAAAAGGAAAGATATTCTGGAGGGGTTTGAAATCTTCTTCTGGGTATATTAAGAAGTAATACCATGTGTGGAATTACCACTAGATAAATTTAACTAAGACTAAAAACAGAGTTTCTTTTTGCTTTCTTATTCATGAAAACATGCTAATGCCCAGTTATAGGTTTCTTTATCTAATGGACAGTCTTCAAACAAAAGCATCCTCTGAGACAATGTCATGCTCCCTTCAAAACTACTTGAACTAGGTTTTATCTTTTTTCTAATAATAAAATATCCCCCCAGCTAGTTACATAGTAAGGTTGCAAGTAACACATTGCTAGCTTCTTTGAGTATAATTTAGCTGCTGAAAAAAAATCCTGGTCACCTGCCTGCTTCTGGCCCGTGGCTAAAGAACTGCAAAATTGCACAAGAATATTTGACTGTTAATTAAAACCCTTACTTTTACGAAGGTCAATAGACATGGCTCTGACCATAACTTCACACACAAAAAACTTCAGTACAACTGTCAAATCACTTACCATGTTTTAGTTTCCCATTTTAAAATAGTACAGACCTGACTTTTCCACTATCCACAGCAGATAAAGAGAACAAACACCCCCATAGGGCATTTGGTGGTCTTGGGTATACTATTGTACACTGCTGCTGTACTGCAAGATGCACATGATTAAACAGTCCTTAAATAGGAAAATGTGAGGCCATTTTTATCTACAGATAGTCCATGAAAATATAAAAAATCTGGGACATTAATTAGGAGTGGATCAGAATATTGCTATGGTACTTGTTTAAGAATTATTATGCTTTTACCCACAATCAATATACAAATCAACAAGTTCATACAAGATCATTGTGTATCTGTTTGAGGCACTTTAGTAGTGCTTGCATTTTAATACCCTAGTATCCCAAAGAACATGTCAAAATACTGTATTGGTTCTTGAAATTAATACTTTGGCACTGATCATCTATTTTGACTCTGTGGTCCTTGGAGTAGTACTCTTTCTTCAGCTCAAAGCACACTGTCAACATTACAGTGAATCATAGTCAGGACAGAATCATCAACTTGCAGTCTCATCTCTTTTCTAGCTAACATTTTGCCATGAAGTATATTTTAAAAGGCTGGAAATGAACATGAGACTGAACGTTAGCTGAGCTACTTTGTGGCTTTTACTACAGCAGCAACAACACCCGCATCACCGAACAAATTTACTGAGAAAATAATTTTTGCTGTCGCCACCATTGGGAAAACGCCAAAGTTCCCATTCAAATCACTGTAACACTGCCCAAGTTAAACAAATGTAAAAAAAAAAAAAAAAAAAGATAATTTTTTTACTCCCTTCAAAAATGCATTTCTTGCATTACAGGCTAAGACATCCTATTCAGCCACATTTCTTTTTAGTAAAATGTTCTTTACCTGTTTCTTGACATTAACCCACTGATTTTCCTCCATATCTTCTCCATCTCTCTGCTCCCCTCCTTCTGCTGTTGTACTGTTTAAGTTAACATTACCTTCCAAAGTTCCCTTTTAATCAGCCCGAGTCTGCTGGCATGAGCCATCAGCAGTATTCATTTCTCTAGGCTCTTGCCTTATGTTGCATTGCCTTGGCAACAAGATTTAGCAGCAAGGCAACAGCCTTGAACTTGTCAGAGTCTGTTGCAACGCTCAGAGCATGTATTACTCTTTGGCACCTCAGGTTGCTATAACAACTACTAACAATAAAACTCATCTCCCAGCTTTAAATACAGGAACTTTTACAGCCTGATTCCTGGCAGGGCTGCAGCAACATTATGCGAATCTTAGCTGTGCTTGTTTTGCCTCCTTCTATTGCATGTGACAGCCATCTCCGGGAGAGAGGGGCCAAGGCGTGGATAGGAGCTGGGCAATGGGTGGCACAGGCCGCGGCGGCAAGCATGGCCAGGGAGTGGGGCTGCTCAAACAACAGGCAGGGTGACCGTGGGGATGCTGTGGGGCACAGAGCCCCAGTGGCAAACCCAGCTCTCCAGACCACAGGCTGTGCCCCGTGGCATTCAGTGCCAGGCCTTCTCCTGAGACATTTTGATTTTGCCTTGGCTTCATCAAAATACTCCCTGCATGGCTGGTTACACATCCCAGGGAGAAGACTGGAGCCAGCAGAGATGCACTTTTGGTCTCCATTAGCACAGTGTTTTCTCCCACTCTTGCAAATATTCAGCTGGCATTACTGTTGATAATAAAGGAGCGGTGCTGGTGTGGGGTGATGTGCAAAGGACCGATGACTGCCTTTGTGTCATCCAGCTCAGATCAGCACAGGTTGTCATGACACAAATGTCACAAATTCTGCTGTATCACTGGTGTTATCTATTAATAAAAACAGACTCTTAGTAGAGACAAGGCTAAATTGAGTCTGAATCACTGGTGTTAGGTATTAATAAAAACAAACTCTTAGCAGAGACAAGGCTGTCAGTGCCAGAGAAGCCCTATATGAAGAACATTCTCAGTCACTGGAAATGCAGGGTGAGGGTGTAAATTGAACCAGTGCAGCATCAGGAACCATGGAAATTTCCCAGCAGCTCATCCTGTTACACCTCCTTCCTGTGGCTTCATTCATGAGGACAGTGCAAAGCACTCATCCTTTTCCTGTATGTCACAGCCATGAGTATCTCGTGCAGACTTAACATCGTTCTCACTTTTCCATAGGACGGGTCATATTTCTTCAAAGGGACAGAATTCATACCATGTAACTCAAACAATGGGAAGGCTTGTTTAAGAATAACTCAGGATACAGCATATTTCAAGTGTGGTGAGGGATGCAAACAGGAACAGGAAAGAAGCAGCAGATCTTTCCTCCTTGATGAGTGAAGCTCAGCTCCTGAAGCCAGGAAGCACTGGCAGTTATATGGTGCTTGGCAAGATGTGAGAGCAGACAAAGATCTGTCTGAAAGAAGGTCTGTTTCTTTAGAAAGGTTTTAAAATGTAAAATGGTGCTTTTCATTTTCTGTAATTGCTGCCAGCTGAAGGACAGTGGTTGCAGGTGGCAGGAGCAGTTGGAGGTCTGTTTTCCTGCTGCTTTCCAGTGATTGTCACCCTGCAGGCCCAGAGGATGCCATCCCCCAGGGACCTTAAGCACAGAGCACTGCCTGGACCCACAGACTTTTCAGAAATGACCCCTGACAAGACCCCTGTGGACAATTATTTTCTGATGACGACAACAGAATCAGTGTATGTCAGAAAAATGTCAGGCAAGGAGCATCACTGGGTAAGCATCATCTTTCTACAGGGACCTTTTTCAGTATTTTGTTTGCTTTTTCAAGCTCATACTTTCTCCTGCACTGAGTTTTGAGTAAACATTCCCCATAATGAGTTGCTAAGAGCCAAGCTGCTGACCTGACAGGGACGCTCCAGCCCCCAAACCTCTTTATTGCTTCTCACATTTCATGTTTCATTTGGGAAAAAAAAAAAAAAAAGCCCAGTTTTCCTGACTCCTAATCTAGTGTTGTTGTTTCACAGATGTAAATAATCAATGAAACTCAACACGTCTTTGTTTTAAGGAAAACTCCTTACTTGAAAAGCCTAGGGCTCAGTTCTGTCATTAGATATCAGGACAGCAGTGCCCAAACACCTGAAATATCATAGACAAGGTCTCAGTAGTCCCAAACTTCTCATGGATGTGGGCTAAGAATCACTGTTCTTTTTGCATGGGAATTAAAATATGTGGCGCTGAGCTAAAGCACCCAAATGGCCTCAGAGTTCAAAGTCATGTACAGGGCACATGCAGTGCCCAGGTTTGTTGCCTGAGTGCTAATCATAGCCTGGGAGTGCCAGTGGCAGCTGTGGGGTTTTCCCCCGTAACACCAGTTACAGGACTTGGTCTATATTTTTAAGGTTTAAAGTTTCTACGTGAGACACATGTAGAATGTTTAATCCCAACTTTTCCACTTTGTCCTGTTATCTGACACAGACAGTAACCCAATACTTGGTGTCTATATGCCTGCACTCACTGGAATAAACATCTGTTTCTTGTACTGTGATTCATTTAATATATTGCACGGCATGGAACACCAATTCATTTCAGCACGTTCAGGCCCAAGGGGTTTTTTTTGCAGGTGAGTGGCCCTTGCTCAGAAAGACAGAGACTTTGGGTAGGAACTGGGGATTGTAAAATATGGACCTTAAATAGATAGATAGATAGATAGATAGATAGATAGATAGATAGATAGACGTACTGAAAAATTCCTACTGTACTGCAAATGTTAATTGGAAAACCAATCCATATCTGGTCCCTTGCTGGCAATAACCAGATGCCAGAGACTTGGGTTACTGTTGCCCACAGGAGACGTGCCACCAACTGAAGCCTTTGCAGGAGCTCACAGGAGGATTCTCCATTGTCCCCCAAGGAGAGGTGGTGAACCCACCAGCATTACAAAAGGTGAAGACACCTGGCTCCATTAGTTTTACTGCTGGAAGAGATAAGGAAACCTTGTGTAATAAAAATGCTTCCCAGGTGCCAGGACAAAACACAAGCAGGTCACTGCACTCAACATATATGCTAGTGAAGACTTTGAGGAAGAAGGTATCAAATGAACTGAAGAAAAGTCTCTGTTGTGCAATAAGCATGATTTTCATATTTAAATATGGAACATATCCATAAATATATCCAATTCATCAGGTTGTACTTCCTTAACAGTATGGAGTTTTATGTGAGCTGAAAGCACTAAGCAGGGTACCAGTGACCACCAGGGTCTCTTTTGCATATATTAGATTTAATTTTCCCATCATTTTTTTCCTACCGTAATAGACAAGGGAAAAACCAAGAAGTCCTGGAAATGGTCACGAGACTCACATTTCACTTGCAAACAGGAGAGTGCAGGTGAGGAGGGATGTGTGTGCACTGTTTAGTGTTGAAACAGAGCCAGACAGAGAACTCAGCAAACATTTCATTTTCATCCTCGTCGTTAAAGGTTTAAAAGCAAAGTCCTCACATCTGGTATTTAACTGAAAAGAGCAGACGTGGAAGTACTCTGATATCTACCTGGCCTGCTGCTGCCTCCCTTTCCTTTCCAAAAGCAGCTGCTGGGAACCACCCAACCATGATCAACTTCCAGTGCTGGCTGGATAAATTGTCCTCCCAAGAAAATGAAGATAAGATCTCTAGATAGGCTTGTTTCTTCTCTCCCTGCTATCTTTTCCCCCAAACACACCATTTGTTGTTGCAGTTTCTAGTTTCACTGTTTCCAAACATACAAAATTTATTTTAAATGTGATTCAAAGGGACTCATGCCACATGTTTGAAATCTCCATTTAACTCAGAGAAGAGAGTTTAAAATACAAGCAATTTTCTAACTGTTCTCAAGCCCTTCTTTGCCTTGGCACATTGCAGTGCTGCTGTTATGTACTACCAAAACACTCACAATAATTGTTGTTAGGTAATTTTCTAGTGTGGAAATGGGAAGAAAATCAGACTTAAAATACTTGCTCTCTCCCGTGTGGACAGAGGTGTGCCTCTGGACTGGGAGGATGTGACCTTGCTGAGCCATTGCAGTCATACAGACCAAACTTACAGTGGGGCTTTTGTGAGTAAAACAACTTGCATGTGACAGTTTGCAGGATGCAGGACAGCCCCAGTGGAACACAAATACAAGTGTGTCAGTTATTGTCCAGACCATCCCAGTGCTGTCCCATGGATGGGGGGGAGCTGTTCCATCATGTGTGCATGCTTGAAAAAACATGTTTTGGCTCTGTGTTGGCAAGGGCAGGGCAGGAAGTGATCCTCCTCCCCACCTCTAATCCCCTCTGGGTCTCCTGAGATTTTTCCTGGCTTAGAAATGGTGCTGAGGCTGCAGCACTGTGGGACCATGGCAACTGACCAACACCAATGGTGCTAGTGGCTCCAGCCCTTGCGGCAGGAAGGTGGGGCTAAGCTCATCTTTTTGCCTGTCCAGTGTCCAGGAGATGTCCCAGGCTGGCAGAACACCATTGTCCAAAAGCCAGGCTCAGCAGGAGCTGATCTTAGCATGCCTTGTCCTTGGTGAGACCTGTGCAGAGGCTCAGACCCATGCTACAAAGCCCTGTCTCCTATTGCTGTCTCCCACAGTAATAAAGAGATTTGTCCTGGTTGCAGATTGGTCACTGGGTTGGTGTCTGACCGGTCTCACCAAAGGTGTGAAATAGCTCCCTCCATTAAAAGGCTGGAGTCTTGTTCTAGGTGGGCATGGGTCATCTTGGGAGATTACACTGAAAAACAGGAATCAAAATTTCACAGGTTTGAACAGGAGAAGGTGAATGAAATGAAAGCTACAACCAAAATAAAGGTATCCTGGCTACAGGAGGGTTGATAAGATAAAAGGAGTTCTTTTACGGCTATTTCCTGGCCTTGATCACTTGATAGAGATCAAGATTGCAGGGGAGTTAATGGTTCTGTCACTTCGTTGGTCTCAGGCAATTTAGGTTGCTACTTATCAGGTCTTTGTCCCTTGTCCCTCTCTTTTGCAATCTGATGCAAATGCAGCATTAAAAGAACATAAAAGATGTAAAAGATAGCCTAATTAGGACAATTTAATTAAAATCAAGGTAAATTGAAGTGCTCTCTTAAAACACCTTTGCAACAGAATATTGTACCATTTTGAGATCAATCAGCTGCTTAGAAAAGACAGTTTCATCTCTTTAAACATTTCCGATCATATATATCATAGACAGCAATGTCTGATAAATTAATTATTAAAGCATTTTACATTATCTACATTGACAAGTTCATTAGGGCCACTTGAAAGCTTCCAAGAGACCCAAAATGTCCAGAAAAGAACAATCCAACATTTTGCCTTAACTGGAAGCTCATTCAGCTTTCTCTTATTTAACTTATTAGTCATGTATTATTCAAATGAAATAATTGCTACTGCCTCCTGTGCAGTGCAAAGCCTTTAACACCAATCCACTGGCCTCCACATGGGCCATGGCTCTGCATGAGTCCCCAGACATGCACCCCCAGGGCTCATCCATGGGTTTGACTGATTCTTCTGGGTCAGGCCACTGGTGGTGCTGGGATGCTTGTGATGTTTAGACCTAGGTGTCTGCAGACAGGCAGAATACCAGCCCACAGGCACAGTCACACCTCCACCTGGAAAATATTTATTGCAGAGGACTTGTCATGAGCATTATCAGTAGGTGTATATAAAATGTTTTCTGTCCTGAATACATCTTTTCTTACAAGAATATTCCTTTTTCTGGAATGACATGCCTATGCAGAATATCCATCAGTTTATCATTATTAATTCTACCAGAAAGGGAAGGAAATTAGTCTAAATTTTAGTGCTCAATGAATCAAAACCAGTTAGAAGTCACCTCTGAGTACAGAAGCCTTCATAACATGGCTGTGCAATATCAGGTGCCCAATAACAACTAAGAAAAGCTTGCAGTGTTTTTCCC
The DNA here is from genome assembly GCA_025447755.1 of Corythornis vintsioides. Taxonomy (NCBI): domain Eukaryota; kingdom Metazoa; phylum Chordata; class Aves; order Coraciiformes; family Alcedinidae; genus Corythornis; species Corythornis vintsioides. The sequence goes on along the minus strand of JAOEGS010023607.1, from coordinate 35,975 downwards.
TTCTATTTTCTGCTTTCTTTAACACATTTTTAGGAGATAGTAATGAAGACTTTTTTTTTTTTTTTTTTTTTTTTAACATTTATTAAATCACAGTCTTGATCAGGAAGACAGAATGGGGACATATTTTGGTCACCAAAAAACATAGTAAGGTGTTTTCAGTGGTGTCTTTATTTCATTTTAAATTCCAGAGAGACATCAATAGCACACTGACAGGCTGTCCACAGTTTTTTTGTTATTTTTGCCCTGAGCTGGGACCAAAGTAGAAAATTAATCAAATTCAATCTTCCTGGTTTGCTCCCTTCTCACTGTGGGGTTGTAGGGTAGGTAGAGGAGGCAAGACAGATCTGCTGTAGCTGCTCTCCTTGGACTGGCACTGGACAGGCAGGATGGCATCTCCAGACCTAGAGAAATTAATGAGGCAAGCTCAACAGAGATACTGAGCTTCCCCTGACCTGTCATTCCCCTTGTCCGTCAGGCTCTGTGAGCAGCCTGGTTATTTCATGCTGTGGACACTCCCCAAGTTGCACTCCCACGTAGGAGATGTATTTTCTTTCCTCCCTGTATTTAATTGCTGCTGCTTTCACAGTCTGTCACCAAACCCAAACAGATCTAATAATGACTTATTGGAAAAAAAAAATAATCAAGCAAATTATTTCACTGACACAGGCATTAAGATCATCTTGCATTTAGCCACTGTCCTAAATTCAGCCAAACTGAAGAGCAGAAAGGGAAGAGGCCAGACACCTAGAGCTCTGGCACTGCAAAATGAGCATGGAACATGTGGACCATGCCAAGGAGGGGTTGGAGTCTCCTGTTCCCTTGGGCAGAAAGTGCACAAGCCAGGAAGCATTGGGGAGGCATCCTTGTGGTGCAGCACTGCTTGGTGAACTGGAAAGGCACATGATGAACATTTGAAATGTTTTGGACTGATCCATCCCCCTTGCCCAGACCATTACAGAGATCCAGCAGGTGCAGTTCTCCACAACCCTCTATTAAGAGCCACAGTCAAATGCAAAACCTAACCCTGAATTATTATTATGAGTCAGAGGAGGCTGAATGGACCATTTCACAACCCTGATTAGATTCAGCTGCAGAGTTCACCATCAGCAAATGATCTCCGTGATCATCGTGCCAATGTTGCAGTGCTTTTAAAATGTCCTGACGTGCTTTAGTGTGAGCATTGCTAGATTCTGGCTGGTTTCCAAGAAATAATCTCAGCAAATATTCTGCAGGGTGAGCATAATGGGGTCTGTAACACAAATGCAAAACATGGCTGTAGTTTACCCTGAGGGGGACACTGATGTGATGATTTAAATGGAGCTTTCTGGCCCAGACTGCTAGGACTGTATAAATCCTTCGTGGGCAAGGCTAGAAGATGGGGTGAGAATAATTGGGAAACAGCAGTTAGCTTCACCCAAAGCGATTAACTAGGAAAGAAAACTATTCCTGCTATAACAGTTGTGGTCACCAGCCTCCCCCTGCCCTATCTCTCATCCCTTCTCAGGGATAGGCTGCAGCCCTGGCCCCATCCAACAACTCATCCCAATGCTGGGGTGCTGGTTGCAGAACAGACTTTTTATTGTATTATTTTAGATTACAAGTTTTTCTGTGTTGTGTTATACCCTAGATTTTACTCCAGAGATGTATGAGACAGAGCTCTGCAATGTGGAGAGAGCAACAGAGGGCACCAGTTGCTGGCATAGGCTGGCTGCAAGGGAGCTGGAACTGCTCAGTTTGGAGGATGGTCAGAGAGGAGAGCCAGACCCTTTCCAGATGTGCACAGCAGAAGGGCAAAGGGCAATCTCCAACAAAGAAAGTCTGCCTGGGTATTTAAAAGCCATGTAGATGTGGAGCTGAGTGATGTGGTTTAGTGGTGCCCTGGCAGTGCTGGGGTAACAGTTGGACTGGACAATCTTAAAGGTCTCTTCCAACCAAAATGATTCTATGATTCTATGACATCAAGAATAAACCTTTTTGCCCCGAGGTGGTCAGCACTACCATCGGCTGCCCAGAGAGCTGTGTTTCTCCTTTCTTGGAGATTCTCAAAACCCAGCAAGACAATCTGGCCTTGCTTTTAGCAGGGAGTTGGACTAGAAACATCCAAAAACCTCTTTCCCCCTGAATTATTCTACATTTTTCTCATCTTGTTATTACTTCATGTTTTTCCCTTGAAATACATGAATAGTCAGGGAGACCCAGGTGGTTTAGTAAAAGCCTGGCTCATATTGGCTTACTAGGCACAGCAGAAAATGCTGAGCAGTTTGTGGGTAAAGCTCTGAAGGCTACAGCACTGCTGTGGACTGAGGGAGTGGAAGGAGGAAGAGCAGAGTAGCTGCTGGCTGAGCTTTTTCTTCTCTGGAAAAATGCCCAGAGACTGGTTTCACGAGCTGGCCGTGTACCCACACAGCTCTCCCTCACTAGCAGAATGCTGGGTGTAGCACCCAGCCTGTGCATCTCTAAGGGCCTGGTCCTGAGCACCATGCAGCCAGCCGAGCACCTCATGTCTCCTACAGAGTTCCCTAGATGTGCAGGAAGTCCTGAACTAAGATGAGTCCCACTGGGCACTGTATTTTCTTCTGCTTTTCGTCCTTGGCACAGTCATGGTTACACCGGGTGCTGTGATGAACGCTATGGAAGAGGTGTGAAGTTGGAATGATGGAATGTTTTATTGTTTTATGACCTTGCAGCTGTGCAAGCTTAGGCTACTTTATAATCTTGCTCTTAGATAAAAGGAAAAAACTAACTATGAGCAAAACAAGAACAAAAAGGGCCTCTTGAGATAAGATGGTTCTGCAGTTAACAGCCTGGGACATAACAGCATTTCAAAAAAGCACACTGAGAGGAAGACTCTGGCCTTCCTCCAGAACACCCCAGCCCACAACCACCAGATGACAGTATGCAGGTGACTATGGGAGAAACCCTCTGATAATGAGTTCCCGGAACTGATGATAATGAACCTGCCCTATTCTCAGGAATATAATAATTATGCATATTAGGGTCTATGAATAAGTATGATTTAGCGTGATAAATACTTGTTCGCTTAACAGTTTGGTGTGAAAGTTAGGAGTGATCCCCCTTGCACCCGGCACCACAATAAACATACCTGCTTTATAACCTTTCACAGGTCAGGGGCAGCACTGTCACAGCACCAGGGCCAGAGGGTTCCCAGGGTATCAATTGCTACAAGCAAAGCCCTGCAGCCTGGACTCAGTTACCAAGCACACTATCTGCCTTTGTTACAAGCTTTCTTCGTGGTGATCTTCCCCTTTCCGCACTTCTGTACAGAACTCTGGTTTTGTGAGTAGGGGTGACTTACAGCGCACCCGTAAAATACTGCTAGGGGCAGAGGAGAGTGGTGGAAGGTATTTCCATCATGGCAACCGGTCACGTCTGACAGCAGTTACATTCGCTATTGTTACAAGGACGACCCTCCTCCCTTGAACACACAGTCATTTATCAGGAAAACGAGAAGGTGCCTTCCCCGCTGAGGCTTTAGGCAGAATTCTGTGATGCCGACAGTTTCCAGGAGCTGCGCCCGGCGCCAGAAAGTGAGCTGTGGGGTACCCAAAGCCACTCGGCTGGGCACTGGGGGAGCTGGTGTGAGCTCCAGCACCTCCGGCCCTGCCCTGGCTCCTTCTCCCCCGGCCTCGGGCAGCTCCGGAACACCAGCGAGGCCGAGGCCAGCTGAGCTGCGCAGGGTGGATGATTGGAGCCGGGCGGCCTCTCCCCAGACAGTGTTTTGGGGCGTGTAAGTGCGAAGCGGGTCAAGGGGGCGCGCGCAGAGAGAAGCTCAGGGGATGAGGCCCCGAGACGGTGCCCTGCGGGTCGTTCCGCTCCGGCTTTTCCGCTGGGAGAGGCACCGGCAGCTGCCAAAGGCCGACGCTCCCCGGACGGTTGCGACACCGGCCTGCCCTGCGGTGTCGTGCTGGCTCCCCGCCCCACCTCCCCCGGAAGACGGAGCCCTCCGCCCGCAGATCTTTGCCCGGGCTCCCCCGGCGGGGACCGCGCCGAGCACCGGGCTGGGGGCGACCGAGGCGAGCGGTCCCTCGTGGGGATCGGGCGGATGGGCTCGGCGGGAAGCGCGGCGATGGCCGGTGCCCGGTGCCGGCGGGAGCCCTGCGGGTGGTCCCGGCCCCGCTCCGCGCGCCCCCCGCCTCGCGCGGCCAGCTCCCCCGTGACGTCCTCCGCAACGTCAGCGGCGGGTGGCCGCGGCAGGCCACGTGGGCGCTGACGTCGCGACAGCCGAGTGCGGGCGGGCGGGCCGGCGGCAGGTGAGGAGCGGCGGGGCGGGGGCAGGGGCAGGCCCGGTGGGTGCTTCAGGGTTAACGACAGAGAGCGTTCGATCTACTTGGGGCCGCGGCACCGCCTGGGCCCGGCCTCCCCCGCCAGCCCTGTCAGCCGGGCCCTGGCCGTGCATCCAGGCCGGATATCCAGGCCCCTGTCTGCGAGGGTATCCGGGCCCTGCCAGCCAGGCCCGGTCGGGGTGTCCAGGCCCAAGTGGCCCTATCAGTCCGGTGTGAGGCTGGGGGATACTTTTGGCTTGGGGGTGGGCCAGGCTTGGGGATAGCAGTGAATTTTGAGCGCAGGTGGATGCTGTTGAGCAATGTTGTTTGTGCCTCATTGCATGGCTGCGGGTGCTTGGGCTGGCCTGCAAGCAGCCAGCCCAGGCCAGAGAGCCTAGTTTTGAGGCGATGTTGCTGTTTCCTGATAATGCAAGCTTACATACTTATTTTGGACAAGTTTATTCATAAAAGAGAAAATGAGGAAATTATCAAAAAGTCGAGCATATATGGAGCAAACAGGACATAAACACACAGGGTGGTCTAACACAGCCACAGGCAGACCCAGATGTAGCCTGACCTCCTGGCCTCAACTCTCCTCCCCACTGTGGCACTGACGCACACACTGTCACAGCAGGCCTGGTGTCCCCGACCCTCGCCATTGGTGGCATTTGGGGTTGAAGCAGCTCATTGCTTTTTGTGCATGTGGGTGGCAAAAGGAGGTGTGTGGCTTCTCTGGCAGCATTTTTGTAGTTGCTCTTTGCCCCATGTGTCTGATGGGGATGCTGTCCAGGCAGGATCTGGTGTGGTCTCTTGGAGAGCTGGCTTCTGTAGTCTGAGTGAGGTGTAGATAATGTACGTCTAGACAGTGACAGGTTTTGGGATCCAGCTCTGACTGCTGTCATACTGCAGTGTTACTTTCCATGTTACTTCTGTTCTGCCTTTGCTTCCCGATCTGTAAAATGGGGAGTAGCCTCTGGACAGAATGATTATGAAAACCAATTGGCATAAAACAGCACATGCTTGCAAGATTTAATCGTAAGCCTTGACAAGCAAGTGCCCAGCCCTTGCTCTTTCCTGTTGCTCTCTGGTTCACCCTCAGTGCATCTCTAATCTTGCCAGTGGAACGCAATGGTACTGCATTTTCAGCTCTTTGCTGGTAGATGAGAATGCTTTATTGGGGACAAAGTTTGTCAGCCATGTCATTTTTGCCCTTTGCTTTCTCAGGCACAGTGGAGCTTTATGAAGACCAAGCCAAGAGCTGAATGATCTTTTGTGTGAGCAGAGGCAAGAGACTTCCAGACGCGGGGAACTACAGAGGCAGGTACCACGGCAGTCTGGTGACTTTGAAAAAGTTAGGACAGGGAATGGGACTGTTTCTTGCACTGCTAAATGCACTACCTTCATTTCACTTAGTTTGGTCTTAATCACTGGAATGATTAAATAATAACAGAGAAGCTGTTCTATCTTTGTAGAAGCATATAATTATGGCCAAGAAAGGAAAGGTCACCTGTTAAAAATTATAGTGGGACCAGAGTAAATGACTACTAAAGATCTGAGAGAAAATAGCTACTTTTTTTCAGCAGTTTAATATCTTATTGGAAAGGTTATGGAGGATTTTTTTTAAAGTGATTTAATATACTTTAGGGGTTATCTAGAATAGATGTCCTTCTTAATGTGTGTTTTGTTGCTAATCTAGATTAGTTGTGTTTTTAATATTGCAAGCAAATCTTTCAACAGTGAAAGTACTTTTAAATTATTGTTTTTGTCCTTGAGAGAATTTCTTGCCTGCTAAGAAAACCATGGCTTGTCAGCAAGAAGCTTTATTAAAAGGCAAAGCCTTGTCATTCATTGTATATTTAAATGAGACTTTCAGGCTCGTGGAGACAAAGCACAGGTCAAGAAAGGAAGCTGTGTCCTTACGAGTTTGTAGAAAGAGATTCTTTTCTGTTGGCTAGTCTCTGTGTTGTTGCTTTCTCTCCTTTGTGTTTTTCCTCTGAATATAAATCAGCAGCAACGTTATACAATTTTACAGCACCTCCTTATAGAGGACAGCCAGAAACAACTACAGTGTAATGAAGTACTGTGCATAAACACTGTATAAAACTCTGAAATTTGGCTGAGGTGTAGTGTAATCCCAGTGAAGGCACTGGAGTAAGATGCCAATTTGAGGATTTAGTTTGTAGTGCCTTTTGAGCTTCATTTGCTTCCTGTGATCCGGGTTTTAAAAGTGTACCTGTGAGCAGACATTCACACACAAGTCTGGATGTGTGAATATTGTTCTTCAACTGAGATCTGCAGAGCATTTTCCAAAGATCTTTAGAGAAGAATCCTTTAAACTTCCCTAGATATTCCCCGGTAGTTACTTGTGACACCTCAACAGGCTGTTCCACCTGTTATAGTTGTGTTCTTGCTAGGTGAACTAACTTGCAGGCCAGAGGCAGCTATGGCCAGTGAACACATCCCTGTATGTCCTTGGGAGCAGATTTATGTTGTCTGTGTTAATCTGGTCACAAACCCACTCTTAAACCTTGGTCTATAGTGAAATTTCTAAAAATTGCTTTCTTAACTGGCTCATTTCTGATTTCCCAATGTATAGCCTGTGCTCCTATGGCATGTAAGTCACAGTATCAGCCCCTAGATTGAAAAGACTGAGAGTTTCTCTTTGTGCACATGATGAGTGCAGCTACTTCTTATCTGTGGGTACCTGGGTCATGCCAAGACCTTTTCTGTCTGTCATAAGGTGTATCTTAATGTGCTGTGGTTCCTAGTGCTGTCCACATGCAAAAGGTGTGCTAAGCTCATGTATATCACCAGTGGACGTGCCAGTCCTTCACCATGTGAGAAAAGGTCCTTTACACCTTTGACTATGTAGTCTCAACTTGATCTCTCGTTCACAAGGAACATGAGTGAAGTGACAAGACATGAGAAATTCTGGGCCAAGAGGGATGATGTTGGCACAGTTGTCTGCAAGGGGAGTTTCCAGTGGTGGCAACTTCCAACCTGTGCACGTGAGAAGATCTGAAGTTTTGTGCTTTGTTTTAGTTGCAGGTGGGAAGATGAGCCCAAAAATGACAACAGAGCTGCTGAAGCAACTGCGACAGGTGATGAAGAGTCCCAAGTATGTCCAGGAGCCTGTGCAAGCCTACATAGTGCCCTCTGGAGATGCCCATCAGGTATGGGTGGGTGGGTGGTAAATGGGAATGATTGCACTTTCCTTCTTAGCAAAAAAATAAAAACCAGGGATAACTAAAATAATCCTCTGATCACTCGCCTTAATGGTTCTAGCATTAAAGCCTGGGTAACCTGAGAAACATTATATTGGAAAAAGTTTCTGGAGCCTGTTCAGGAGACTGAGGTTTGTATGTTCTTATAACAAATGAGTGTGGATGTTCCACCAGCAACTTCTCATCACATTATCTCCTGGGAGCTCATGCTGCAAAAAAAGGAGGCTTTCCAGAGCACTTGCTCTCTTCATCCTGGCTGTTGGGAAGAATGGATTCACTGGGAGAGGAAAAGGCATTGTCTGGGTTTCAGTATCCCCATTAGCACCCCCTGATCAACACATAATCTTAAGTGAGGTGGTGAAGGATTATTTACAGAGCATTCCCCTTCCTAGATTAATTTCTTGCTGGGTTTTTCTGCCTTACACTAAAGCCCTTCAGATTCCATGCAGAGGTGCCTTTGGAGAGGTGGGAAAGGGACAGGGCACAATTATACTTCCCTTTCAATGCTGCCTTGCATCAGCTTGTTCTGTGCCCTGAAGGGAGGACAGGAGGGACATCTGGGTGCAGGCTGGTAACCTATGATGGTAATTGTGTTGTGTGCTGGTTCCACCGTCAAGGTTTTTGTAGCCTGTTACATTAGTTTTGAATTGCTCAACTGCCTTTTACCTCCCCTGCCTACTCCTGTGTTAGTTTCACTCTTCACTCTGTTAGGAGACCCAAGATCTGCTAAGGGTTTTCCCCTCCTCATCCATTTACAGGAAACAAAAGACCTGAAGGTTTCCTGGCTCACACCCAAATCTCCCCTTTACCCCAGGGTGCAAAACAGCAAAATGCAACTGAATTGGAACCTTTGCCCTTGATTTAGCACTGGGGTGAGCTTTGTCCAGACTTGCCTGTGCCCTGGGACCATGTGTGCAGCATCATGTTTCCTCTGAGGGAGATCCAAACTTGGGCAGGTAGAGGGAAGGCGTTTTCTGCAGCTGCTATTGTCTGCTGCATTCCTTCCTCAAGCTGCCTGTGTCCATATGTAACTCTGGTTTCATTTCACTAGACATTAAATGCTGTCATGTGAGTTGAAGAATGTGACCCTCGGGACTTCTGGGTTTTTCTATTGCTTTCTTTTCCTTGACAGAGTGCAGTTAAGCAGAGAACCCCATGTTGCTATTTCCTGCCAGGCAAGTTGGTCGGGTTTCTCTGCAGAGCCAATCTATCTGAATGGAAACCATTGCTAAAAGCTGCTGATTTCTGGCGCCTGCTGACTAGCTAGTGCAGGTTTTTGTCTGTGAGGCTTGGGAATTAGTGCAGTTTTAGGCATTGGCAGAAACCTGTTCATCCCTGAACAGGCTTCCTGATAGATTGTGATGAGCTGAGATTTGTAGCTTCCCCTTTTTTTGATGTACACAAATAAGAACTTTACAGCCCTGCAATCAGATTTTGCTCTTAGGCAGCTCTCTTTGTAACTCAGAAGACTCTGGTTTAATGATAACAGCTTTTGGTGGCTTGAGCCATTTCCTTCCCATAGCCCAAGCTACTTGTTGCTTTCCTGACTCACAGCTGTTCCTGGTGCAAAAGGACTGGACAGACCCTGATACACCTCAGTGCTGCAACTTGTTGACAGTTTCTCTTTGTAACACTGGAGTGTTCAAGCTCTGTGATACTTTTTAATATTGGTTTTCCTGCCAAGGTTAGAAGGCTTAGGTTATAATACTGCCAGAAGGCTTGCCACCTGTTGGGTTCTTTGCTTTTCATGCTTAGTTGTGTAAGGAGCTGGATGACTTGCAGAGCTTCTCAAACACAACTGGCTCTGACTCTGACTTAACCAAGGCTGCTAATACCTTGGATTTGTGGCTCTTGCAGCCAGCCCTGCATGTTGGCTGCTTTGATTTTTGAGAATTTGATGCTGGTGACAAGAAATCAGAAGAAACTGTTTCCTTGGGGACCTGGGTGATCCAAAGGCTTGTGAGGCAAAATAGGACTGAAATCCATATGAAGAGCCTTGCTTCCTTTCATGAGTGCTATGTGGATCTTGTGGCTGGAGATGTGAAAAGATCATGAAGGAGTGAAATGCCATGCTTTTGGGAAAGAGACATGTAAGTCCTTTGTGGTTCAGTTAAAAATGCCTGTCTGAGCTTTTCAGGTGTTGTAGCAGTAAATCCAGTATCCATTTTTATGTTTAGTCAGTTTACACTGGATCTGGAGTTTGCCCACACGGGACTATTCAGAGATTGGAGGAGCTTTCTTCTTAATGGGAGGGAATGATGTTTGGATTAGAGACTGGGTTGGAGCCAGTCACAGCTTAACTGGGGCTGGCTTCCACTCCCAGGCCTTGACTCAGTGAAAACAAATTTGGTCAGATCTGGCTGGTCTTCCACATGAAGGAAGCACCTGCCCAGCTCAGGGCCCCATGTTTAGGTTGGCAGAAACACTGTCTTCTGCTCAGGGCTGGTTCCTCTGACATGCGCTTGTGCTGAGCCAAGGAATCAGTGGAGTTATAAAGCAAGAGATGACTTGTGCACAGGCTGCACTGACCTGCTCCAGATCTTACCACTGCAGTTAGGTGTTTGGCAGTGAATACCAACCTCCCTCCAAGTACACAGCAGTGTTTGTTCTTTAATGGCATCAGTCTTGTAACTCTGAGGGTGGTGAGCTGCACTTTTCATTGCTGGTCTTGGTTGACATTAGGATAGAAAAAGCTTTAACTTGTTAATGGCCCAACTATGCAGGCTCTGGTGAGAAGTATCACCAATTACTTTTTTTTGGGGGGGGGGGGGGTGGGGGGTTTCTTCCTGTCTTGTCTGAAGGTTTTTGTGATGAAGCTACTAGTTTTTTTTTCTGCATGTCAAGGAGAGACAGGTGTGGTGGAAAGCAGACGTGAAGGGCCTGAGGAGAGAGCCAGGTTGAAGTCCCTCAAAGCTGCAAGACAAGCCTCAGGGAAATATCTTGTTCTGGCTGTGCTGTGGCCTGTACTTTGTGTGGCATACACAGGTGTTCCCCTTGTAATTTTAGCTTGTGCAAAGTATGGACTCATCTTTGCACAGTGGGGGCTGCTGCGTGGAACAGAGCAGCTGGGTGTGCAAGAGTTCAAACTGACAGATGAATGAACCATCTTCCCCTGCAGGTCCTTCATGCTCTCTTTTAAAGCCTCTCTGCCTCATTGTAAACTCTTATAAAATACTCCCTGGATTTGTCATGAATGACACAGCATGAGGTATCTCCCATGCAGTCAAGGTCTCTGTTCATTTAGGTCAGCTTTTAACAGGTCTAAAACTGATAACTCATAGTCTTTTGTGGTTTTTTTTTTTCCCATTATTTTAATCTGTTTCAGTATTCTGTGCTGTTAATGCAGCTAGCTCCGTGTTAACCCTTCCTATGAATTCAAGATTACTTCTCTGCACAAGCAAACTATCCTGTAGGCTCTAATGTGTTGGTCAAGGAAAAGCAAGAGAAATCTCTGGTCTGATTTGAGATGTACTTAGTGATATGATCCACAGTTGGAAATTTCCAGTGTCCCCTTTAATTCTGGGACCCTGGGAGATGATGTCCCAGCTTTGAGCTCAGAAGTGTAGGAGAGGGAGAGTCAATAGTAATCAGCAGGCTGACTAGTTGTTTGGATGTGTTGCAATGGGGAGTTCTGAGGCCTGGCATCGTTCTGCCTTCATGTTCTGTCCTGCTGCTGTGAGATGGGCAGCCAGGGAAACAGGCCTTTGATTCTGTTCTCTGAACACCTTTGTCCTCTTCATCCATTGATGCCTCCATTGTTATTCTGTTAAATAGGGGTTAGTGGTGATGGTGGTGCTGTGGTGAGCTGAGGCAGATCCACCCAGTCAGCTAGAGGTTTGCAGAGGGCAGTCATCCTTCCCCAGGTGGGTATCCTGACCCTCTCGTGCCCACAGCTGTTGAGTGCATTTCACAGCCCCCTGGGGCTGGACAAGAGGCACAGGGAACTGGACTGGGTCAGAGATGGGAGCATTCATGGTCTCAGTACCCCCTTTCTGGCAATTTTCATTAGTGGTTGGATAAAATACAGGACTTCTTGGGAGTATATCCCAGGATTCTTCCCTGGTAATCAGGAGCAAAATCTACTCAGCCAGATCTTTTGGCCATAGATTTTGCTGTTGCAAGGTTCAGTTTCCTGTTCAGTTCAGTGGTGATTGGTATCTGCTGCATAGGGCATCTCCCCAGGAGGTGAGAGACAGCTCTTCTGGAGGGGCAATGGCCATGGGCTGACTGGGAGCAGAAAAAAAGAGTTGGTCCCAGGTGCTGCAATTTGTGCTTCTCACACTGTGCTTTGAATTCAGTCTCTGTCTTCTTTAGAACAGTGAAATTGATTTGAAGGGAGTGTTTTCTGACAATCAGGTGATGTAAAAATAGCCATGGCCAGAGACAGGGAAATGCAGTATCTATCACAGTTGGAACCAAGGCCACCTGAGAATTGAGCTATGATTTCTCAGCTCAGTCCCTAACATGTTTCCTTTGCCACAGCACAGCTGCGTGCAAAGAAACTTCATGGGCAGTGCAACAGACTTTTTTTTTTTTTTTTTTTTTTGTAAGGTACAAATCCAGGGGTTTTGCAGATCAAGCATCAGCACTGTCAGCTTGGATTAAGCTTATTTGCTGAGTCGTGCTAATTAACAGGCCTACTCAGCAGTTCTGACCTTGGAACTTGCCAGAATGGGATCCCATAAAAATGGTGTGTGGGCCATTTCAAGGTACAGTTGTTCCTTTACTTTTGGCAGCTCCCGTGGATGTTTGGTGTCTGTGAACTCTCAGGCTGTCAACAGATATGTCCACAAACTCAGGCTGTGATGGGATTGGGATGAGGATGGACTAGTAGTCTTTGATTCCCTCCCAGTCATCAAACCATGGTCTGGTGGTTTCTGGTGTAGCACGGTTTTGAGTAGGCAAGGAAGAAGGGAGAGGATCAGCATCTAATTATGGAAGGTCCTAAGAGTTAAAAGTTTTACCACCTTGATGATTTTTTTTTCAGTATCATTGCTGGGAAAAAATAAAGTCTTAAAGGAGTTCTTATAAAGAGAAGAGAAAATTCACTGGAGATAGTGAATTTTACAGATTTTATGTGCTGATTACTCTGGTCTCTAAGATCAAGGGGTACTTCTGGTTTTCTTCCTTTCACATCGCAGCTTCAAAGGCAGCATTTGTTTGTTGCCCAAAGGGGAGACTGAGTGTGAAATAAGCATAGGCAAACTCTGAAACACTTCAGTGTTTACAGACATTTGTGGGAGAAAAGTGCTGCAGATTAAAGGAAAAAAAAAAAGACAACAAACAGTTGGACATAAATATAATATAATCACAGATGATTAAATGTTCCAGTGAAGTAGTGCCCATGATTTTTTTAACTCATTTTATTCTCTCTGTGGTGTCCTTTAGAGGAAAAAGCTTATCAAAGTATTTGTCATCAACTGATCTTTTTTTCTTTTTTTTTTTTTCCCCCTCTCTGCTATAAATAATTGCTGTCTCTCTTGTTTTCTAGAGCGAGTACATTGCACCCTGTGATTGCAGACGGGCGTTCATCTCTGGATTTGATGGCTCTGCAGGTACCTTTCCAGACCTTAGGTTCTTGCTAATATATATTATTTCTCTGTAAAGAAATAGTCTCATTCATGGCATAGAGGCAGGATGGGAAAGGAACCTCTCCAGCTTGTTTGGAATGTTCTCTTACCATTTCAGCATCTGCAGAATTATATCTTGGCTACCCTCTGGAATTATGTAATATCAGTGCAATAACAAGTTGTCAGAAAACGTTTGACCCCTGAGTGAACCTCTCGTGAAGTAAAATCCTGTTAACTCTTTAATGTGGTGCTTGTATCTACGGTCCTTTCTTTTGATGTGCAGCCAGGACGAACAGATTTTTACATTGCCTGTTTGGGCTGGGAGAATAGTAGATGGACTTTAGCTAGCCTTTCTGTTTAGACAGAGCCAGGGTCAGAAACACTGCTTTTGGAAACTGAACTATGTGGAAAACTTTGCTTATCTTGCCGAGACAGGATGTTTTCTTGGCTGTAGGATAGGTCTGTGTTTCAAGAGACCTAGTTTTTACCCTAGCTATACCCTGAGCTCTGCAACTTACTCTACTGTGTGATTGTTGGAAAGTCACTTTAGTCTATTGAGGCCTTTTTCCTCCCCAGTTGTAAATCAGTTCAATAAGTACTGCTGCCTATGTGTTTGGAGGGTCCATTCATAAGTTCCTATGAACTACTCTGGGACCTCATGTGGAAGGTGATAAATCCAGGACTGTGGGCTACTGTTAGTGGATAGAATCCTGTATTAATTGCATGCCTTCAGCATGGCCTCTTTGTAACCTTCCTCTCTATTTTGGGCCCTTGTTATGTACTTAGGAGGTCCATGTTCCCAGCTTAGCATTCATCAAATCAGTTAACATTTCACACAGGGACTCACTTTGTGTTTCTTGCTTTATCTTTTCAGCCTGAAGCAGCTTAAAATGAGGTTTATGTTAGCAGAGTTTGATAGAAGACAGTGAATTCATATTTGGAAACTGCTCTGTGATTCTGGGCTTCAGTTTCTGGTGACAAAGAATATGGTCAAGATGCAGAGACTCAAAAGACTTGAATTTAGTTTCCATTTTTGCCATGATTGTTGTTGCTTTTTGTAAATGCCAAGGGCAAGGCAGCTAGAGAGCCTTTCTGAGGTGTCACTGCCCCTCAGCTCTCTGCTTGCATCCCTCCTTCATCCATCTCAGCTAGGGCTGCAGCATTTGGGAAAGAGGTGCAGATGACAGCTGGGAGTTCTACCCATGTCTGCTAGCCTAGTAACAGCTGTTCTTGTGGATGGCCAGAGCATAGGCTTCCTCCCTGTAAGAAAATGGGACCAAGTCTAGGGATGCACAGTATATGTTACTGTGACAAGCACCAACTGAAGACCACAGTCTCAGTTAAAGAAGCATTGGAAAGCCCCATTTACCCAGTTCCACTGACTGGTGAGCTATGCTTCAATTGAATCCATTTGAGGCAGTTCATTAAGCTACATCCTTGCGTACGCTGTCTCTGATTATAGTGCAGGGGAAACAGTGAATATCTCTACTGAAACAACTGATTTTCCAGCAGTGAGCAGAGCTGCCTTTTGGGGAATTGGGATGTAGTTCACAGAACCATTCAGGTTGGAAAAGACCCTTGGGATCATTGTGTCCAACCATTAACCCTGCTTGCGAGTTCATCCCTAGACCATATCTCCCAACACCACATCCAAGTGATGCTTAAACACATCCAGGGATGGCAACTCAACCACCTCCCTGGGCAGCCCATTCCAATATCCCACCACTCTTTCCGTGAAGAACTTCTTCCTAGTGTCTAGTCTAAACCTACCTTGTTTAAGCTTTAAGCCATTCCCTCTAGTTCTGTCACTAATTACCTGAGAAAAGAGACCAGCACCAACCTCTCCACAATGTCCCTTCAGGTATTGTAGAGAGTGATGAGGTCTCCCCTCAGCCTCCTCTTCCTTATACTAAACAGACCTAACTCCTTCAAATGATCCTCATATGATCTATTCTCCAGTCCCTTGACCAGCTTCGTTACCCTCCTCTGCACCTGCTCCAGCACCTATATATGATAGGTACGATATCTTTCTTGTACTGAGGTGCCCAGAACTGAACACAGTACTTGAGGTGAGGCCTCACCAGTGCTGAGTACAGGGGGACAATCACCTCCCTACTTCTGCTGGTCACACTATTTTTAATACAGGCCAGGATGCCGTTGACCTTCTTTGCCACCTGGGCACACTGCTGGCTCATATTCATTCACTTGTTTATCAGAACCACCAGATCCCTCTCCTCAAGACAGCTCTCCAACCACACGTCCCCAAGCCTGTAGAGTTCAAACAGGCCTGTAGCCAGTAGTTCAAACAGTTGCCCTGCTGTCTGTGTCTCTGTGTGGTGGCTGCCTGCTTCTGAATCACCACATCTTGCTGCCTTCCTGCCAGGTACTGCCATAGTAACCGAGCAGCATGCAGCCATGTGGACAGATGGACGCTACTTCCTTCAAGCTGCACATCAAATGGACAACAACTGGACACTCATGAAAATGGGTATGTGGGAGCCTAGGATACAGCTCCACTGGTAGAGAACAAGCACAGGCTATATGGCTGCTTCATACATGTTACATCTTGAGCTCTAGAGATACCGCATTATGCAGGGGCTTAGGGATGTGTCTGATACACTGGTGCTCCTGCTTTAGTGTCTTGTGACCCTTGCTTACAGGCGTAGACATTCATTAGTAGATGTGACTGATACTGATGTGTTAGCTTGGGCTTTTTGGGTAGTGTTTGAGAAAAGAGCACTTCAGTATGATTGCTTCTTTGAACCTTTTTTTCTTCTTTTTTTTAAATCCATGGAGGTTTGAAAGACACACCAACTCAGGAGGATTGGCTAGTGAGTGTCCTTCCAGAAGGCTCGAAGGTGGGAGTGGACCCTTTCATTATTCCAGCTGGTTGGTTTTACTTTATTTTATAACTGAGTTGGGTGAGATTTTGTTTCCTTGCTTCTCTGGTGGTCATGGTTTAGAGTCAGGGTGACAGACGCTCTCTGTTAATCCCCCTCCCTCCCAAAAGGGGAAGAGAAAGGGAATAAGTGAGAGAGACTCAGTGATTAGAAAAGGAAACTAGAACAGCTTTAATTAAATTGAAATTAATAATCTTAAAAATGTAATATATACAAATATATAAAAAACACGTATCAAACCCAAACCCCCCAAAGGGTAATTTCATCACCATCACCACTGATGCTATGGAGCAGGCACTGAGAGAGTCCCAGATGGGGCCCCGCAGCAGACAGGAGCTGTGTTCAGAAGCTGGATATCCTGGATTCAGGAACACACAGATTGGGATTGAAGGCAGAACAGACAGAGGCTTCCTTGGATGCTCTGAGGAAGGAACCAGAAGAGACCGGAGCCATGCCAAGCAAAGCAGGACAAGAGGGACGAGACCCCTCCTGATCCCTCAGCTTTATGAGTGTGATGTATATGGGATGGAATTTCTCATTGGTCAGTTTGGGGTCACCTGTCCTGTCCGCTTCTCCCTGCAGGTGCAGCATTTAACTTTCTGCACCTCCTAACACAGTACACAAGATCCAGCAGTGGCCTTGGTCTGCACGCCAATCCTTGGTACTAACTCTAAACATGGGGTGTTATCACTGCTAGAAGCAGACACTGTCTGTAAAACCATGCTGCTAACTTCAGACAGTGCAGTTAGAAGAACTGAGCTGAAAAGTAAAATTGCTGAAAGGAATTAGTTCTTTCTCACTCAAACCAGGACATATGGCTAAACCATTGTATGATGATATGTAGCTAACCGTGGTCCAGCCCATGAGGGGTGATGGGTTAAACTTTTATACAAAACAGGTTGGATTTTGTTTTTAGTTATATATCACAAGAATTATTTAGTTATATATCACAATTCACAGCAGTGCAGTGACTCCAAAACACAGGAGATAAGAACTACTTTCTGGGCTTGCAGTAACCTTACCTGAAAAGTAGAGTCTTCATCCACCTCATTTTGTCTGTGCTGTGGCTTGTCATGGGCACTTCAGTATACAGTCATTGAGTGTTATCAAGCTGCTATGTTTGTGGAACTGTAATCACAATAGCTTTTGCTTTGTTTTTTAAGCGAATGGGAAGAAGGAGAGACTGGACAGAGAGGAGGAGACTCAGATTCTTGAGTTTGCCCCCTGTGAACAGGGTTGTTGTTGAACCAAGGTGTATCCTTTGAAACCATCACTCTTTATTCTTTTCCATTTGGCAGACCAGTGGAAGAGAATGTCCAAAGCCTTGAGAAGTGCTGGCCATGACCTTGTGCCTGTCAAAGAAAACCTTATTGATACAATCTGGACAGACTGTCCTCAGCGCCCCTGCAAGCCTCTCATCACACTCGACCTGAATTACACAGGTGAGAAGCTTAACCCTTAACAGACAGGGACTGTTTCCACTACCCTATCCCCCTTTGCTTTCCTCTGACAAAACAGTGAGAAAAACATTACTGCAGTACAGTATGATCCACTATGGATAGGCCAAGAAGGTGAGTGAACTCAGCTAATGATCCCTTTGTCATCAAAACTTCAAATAACCATTTGCTAGAGGCTAGATAACTTCAAAAGTAATCCATGGATATCTGGAGGGCAGTCATTAGAAAGTTATTATAGTTATATCAGTTATTAGAAAGGAGTGAGGAGCACAAGCATAGTGTGTTTTGGGTACCTCCAAAATCCAGTGAATTGGTCTGTCTCGAGTAAAGTTGGTGACTGTAGCTTTTCATATTGTGTTTTGCAGGGGTCAGCTGGAGAGACAAAATTGTAGCCCTCCGTTCAAAAATGGCTGAGAGGAAAGTCCTGTGGTTTGTGGTAACAGCCTTGGATGAAGTAGCATGTAAGTCTTTGCATCTCCTCTCTTAGTTCTTCCTCCAAAATAAATGTCCTTCCTGCCTTGGAAAGGAAGAACATTGCCAGGGTAAGAGGCACTTTGGATGCTGTTTGTTAGAGGCCAGTTAACTTGTATCAAGTGCAGTGGTAATAACAGGTCATAACCAGGGAGCCTGAATTTCCACACAGTGCCTTATTACACCAGGGCATCTCTGGAGAGCAGTTTTGGCCCAGGAAACACAGCAAATCATCACCTTTGAAAAACAGCCCAGGCAAAGGGCAAGGAAGGTTATATATAAGGCTTGAGGCAGTTTAAAGGGGGAAAGAAAGATCTGTGAGATTTTCTGGCTGTATAATCTCTTGCTACTGCCTCACCCGAGGGGAAGATGGAGGCTGTTTTGGGCTTCGGGGGCTGGGCTATCAACAAAGCAATGAATGCAACATGTGGCTTTGTATACATGAGGCAAGGGTGGGGCACACGGCAAGCACAGGATCTTCCTCATGGCACGTCTCTTTAAGTCAGAGTTTGGCAAATGCTTGTGTTAAAACAAGTCATTCAGGGCTCGACTTTTATTTCCACATCATTTCAATGCAGGGTCCCCCTAGAGAGTCCCCTCCACGTTTGGGGCCCCAGGATGATGAGGTCTCCATACTCTGGCAGCCAGCCCGGTGTGTAGGGAGGGAGAACGGCCAGCAGCAGCAGTGGTTTCCCAGGACAGTTGTTACTGGTGGTGTATATCCTCTGTGCAGAAATCCCCAGTGTACAGCTTGGTGCAGCGGGAGCACAGCGCTGGCAGGGGGTGGGTGCTGGTCAGTGCCTGTGCTCCTGTGTGGTCTGAAAAGGTAGCATTGAAGGTGGTGTGCTCCGAGCTCCAACACTTCTGGAGAAATGTCTTTGGTCTTGCTGAAGCCAGCTTGCTGGGGTCTGTGGGCTCTCCTCATATTGGACGCTGAGCAAAGAGCTTGCTTTGTTGAAGAAGTGCTTTTGAGGGTGGTGAATGTGACTCCTCCCTGGGGAGGCCTGTGTGAGCAGAGATTGTTTGCCTCACTTTTTCAGGCGCATCTCCAATTAAATTAACGATAAATTGGTGTCCTGAGGTGGTTTCAGATTAAATGTCTCCAGCAAAGCCAAGCTTGGTTATAAATCAGGTGTTTTAAGGTGGACCAGAGGAAGTAATGAGATTTTGGTTGATTTCCTGTTCTAAAAGAGGAGAAGTTGTCTTTCATTTTATCTAATTCAATTCACTGCATTAAACTCCAGACAGATTCCTGGGGACAGAAAGAGGAGGCTGTTGCCTCCTTACTGCATTAGGAGTTGGCTGAGCAAGGAAGTTTGAACCCATGCAGTAAATAGTTCTTTGTGGCTCTTTGATGCTTTCAAGTGACCTATTCCTTTCCTGCAGAGAATCAAACTCTGTTTTTACTTTCATGGCAGAATTTGCACAGTTCAATGAATAAAGTGCTGGTTTGCAGTTTAGGACATGTTGGTTCTTTTCCCAGCTGTCCTGCTGGCTGGCCTTATTGCCTTGAGTAACTCATTTCAACTAATTGGATACCCTGGAGTTCTTATTTGACCCTAAAATCAGGAGTTTGGAGATGCTGAACATCTACTTCCCCTCTTGACTTTTCCTGGAGTTGTGCAGGATAAAATCTTCGTGGAAAAAACCTTAAGACTATTCAGTCTGAATCTGAGATGTTACAGGGACCCAAATAAGAGGCCTTTTTGGAGTGTTTTAGTCATGCCTATGTGACGCCCTCTTCCTTCAAGTATTAAAAGAAGGGCTGGAATTAAAGGGTAACTTGTAACTTTGAAGTCTTCTGGCCGTTGAGAAGTGAGATTTTATTGCATTGCACACACCAGAAAGGGCAAACGCTACCGTTTTTCTTACATGTACGGTGTCTGTTTATTGCCCGTACCTGCTTTTTCCCAAGCCGACACTGCTTTAGAAGTTAGACCCCACTTTCTCTGCCCGACGGGAGTGTTGAAACTGCAGTTCTGGTGCCATCTCCTGGCAGAAACGTAGAATTGCTGGGAATGGAGCAGGATGCGGGACAGTTGGATGGAAGTCGGACCCACAGCCTGCACCCGTGACGACTCATCCATCCCTGCTGTGTTGTGCTGAGGTTGTTTTTGGATTTCTGTAATGTTTCAAAAGATAAACCAGGACTGTGATTCTTGGCGTTCTTATTTTCCAGGGCTTTTCAACCTGCGAGGCTCTGATGTTGAGTACAACCCTGTGTTTTTCGCATACGCCGTCATAGGAATGAACACAATCAGGTGCTTGTATTCCCCTCTTCTGTTCTCCAAGACACGTTTTTCTGTGGGAAAGCTGTACAAGAAAAGCATTTATCTTTTCAAAATGCCTATCCTGAGGTGCTTTAATGTCCTTTCTAAGCACTTTTGTCTTCAACATTAATTACTCTCCTTCCCTGATCAGAGCTAGACAGGCAGCCAAGAGCTTTGATGTGCTCCCCAGCACCTTGGCTGACTTGCTGGGTGACCTTGGGCCTGATGGGCTGACCCCTCTGTCTGCTACTCTGAGCTGACACAGAGGGCCTTTGGGGCCCTGGGTGAAATGTGGGTAAGAGTCACCTCTGGCTTGGGCAAGGGAAAAGTTTAATGCCACTTCAAAATTGCAGGGACTGTATAGGAAAGTTTAAGGGCTGGTTTATGACAGAAGGCTTCTTCCTGTGACTACCCCATATAATAAGCCTCAGCAAGCACAAGTGTTTTAGAGGCATCTCCAAGGCTGCTAGCTAGATGCATCTGAGGTATAACCTGTCTGGGTGAGTACAGTTTGTATGTGAAGTCTGAGCTTAACTTTCCAGTTCAGCAAAAGCAAGAGCAGTGTGGTACTTAGAACAACAGTAGCTTTTCTACTTCCAGATGTTAGAGAATGGCCATTATTTGTCTCTGTTATTCTCTCCTGCTTGAAGTGATGAGATGCAGCCATTTCAAATGTGTCATGCAAACAGAAATGCAGTCAGCTCCTTTCCTCTCAGCAGGGTGGTACGTCTTGATTTCAAAGCAGGATTTAAGATGTGTGAAGGCCAGTAGTTAAAACAATATAGGACAAAGTGTAGCATGTAATCAACAAACTCCTTTCTCCCTAAAATGTCACCAGAATGGTTTCTCCTTTGCTCCTTCAACCACTGCCAGATCTGGTCTCATCTGTATGCTCTGATTTGTTTCTCAGGCTCTTCATCGATGGTGACCGGATGATGGACCCAGCTGTGAGGGAGCACTTACAGCTTGACTCCATCTTGGACCCCGAGTTTAAAATCCAGGTGTTGCCTTATGGATCTATCCTGTCAGAGCTGCAGGCTATTGGTGCAGGCCTCTCACCCAAGGAGAAAGTGTGGCTCAGTGACAAAGCCAGCTATGCTCTGACTGAGGCCATTCCCAAGGTTAGTATTTCCTTGCAGGGGGAAATACTTTTCTCTCTGCTCAGCATGGTCAGGGTGGTGTTAATGAGCATAGCTGGCCTCAGCTTCCCCTCTGCAGCATGGTGCAGGCTGAAGCTTATGTTGAAGGATCCAGCCAAGCTGAGGTATCGGGGGGTGGTTAATTCCAGGGTTGCTCTCGCTGGAGCTGCCCTTCCAACTCGCTAAGCTGATTTACCCAAAGAATTGTCAGCTTAAGATAAGACAAGTACAGTGGGAGGGGGGAGGGAGAGAGGGAGAAGGGTGAACTCAGGTCATTCTGCCTATGGCTGGAGCATCAGTCTTACATGGACCAGCAGTAGGAGCTGTGAACTTGCAGAAACGGAAGCACAGAAGTTGAGCAGGACGTTTGGGTCGGGGCATTGGGCTTGTTCTGAGTGTTTGAAGGAGGTTCCCCTTATTTCAGTGTCTTGAGAATATCAGGCATTATGTGATGTCTTGTACTGAGGACAGGAGGGACAGGGCAACAGAGTCATTGCAGCAGGGAACCTTGTGAGAACAAGGATAACCTGCAGGCACTGGTTGTCTGTGCATGCAGTGAGTGCATCTGCTGAGGTCAGTTGTAGCATCAGAATAATTTCTGGACAGCTTTGCTTGCTGTATCTACCCTTGTACTTGAACTTGGCTGTCTGGGTGTCCGGCAGTCCACCTAATATTCCAGTAGTCATGAAAGGAGGTGTTTGAGGAAGGACACAACAGTATCTATGGGCAAATAAGCTGGTTTGCATGCATCCTGTGTACGTCTCTTGTTTGCTAGAGATCCTATTCTCTGGAATGCTGTCCAGTTTACAGAGATACCTATTACCTAACAGATACCATGAGGAAATATGACTGGGAGTCAGGGACCGGGGGGTGTTTTCCAGATGTTGCCTTGGAAGAGCAGACCTGCTGAGCAGAACCTGTGCTTGTGCTGTGTTGCTAAACACTCCAGGCCTCCTGCCTTAGAATCACCTTTGTGAAAGGGTCGCTGGAGGAGGAACTAAGTTGTAAAATGTGTTTGGCTGCAAGGCTGCATTCACCCACCACCAGGTTGCTGCCTCCACCAGACAAGCAGGTATTTCCTGCCTATTTCATGTACAGCAGGGTTGTGTTGCAGGTGTCTGTGTAATGCAGATGTACCCATGACAACAGAGTTAGCTCAGGGGCCCTGAAGACTTTTTCTGAATACAGGAATTTTAGGAATGGTCTCAGCTTTATGTCTTCCGAAAGAGAAAACCCCAAGAGCAGGGTCTGTGTGAGTATCCCCAGGCTGCCACAGTTTAATACCAGCACAAATCTTATCTTAAACTCTCCAGCTCTCAGCCCAAATAGCAGGAACCATACATTTTTTTTTTCTCCAGTGATGGCATTCACTTATGTAGATTAATAGCTTCATTGCACTTGATGCATCAGGACAGATGGTAAAGCCAAACAGGTCAGGAATGTTTTGTTGCTTTCAACATAATGGGCAGTTTGCCTTGTGTGTTTGTTGTTTGTGTTTTTTTGTTTTGTTTCAAAAAAACCAACAGGACTCATACATGAGAAAGATAAGACATTTTTTTTCCCCTGCTCAGGATTAAATCTTCTGACACCATCTATCCATTTCTAGTTTCAGATGGCCTCTTAATACAGAATAGTGGTATTTTTGTGTACTCTATTGCATTCAGGGTAGCAGAAAGCATAGAGTCTGTGGAGCATTCAGTATTCAGTTGTTGTTGCTCTTTTGACTTCAGAGTATATACTCCTTGCTGTAGTTGGAGTTGTGGACTAACCCCAGTTTGCTTAAGTTGCTGTAGATGACTTAAGCAGAGCATCCATATGGAGAAGTAAAGTGGGTCTGGCCTAGACTAAGGAATGTAGTGAGTTGTAGTGACATTATTTACCATGTTAGTGCTGGAAGTTTTAGCTGACACTGAGTCATTACAGTGTTGTCCTCTATATGCAATGGGAAGTCCCTGCCTGAAGGTGCTTTGCAATACAAAACAGGACAAGAAGGACTTAAATGTCTTGGTTAAAAATCATGTAGAGAATCATTGAAAGAGCCAAAGGTTTCCCAGTTCTTCATGCTAAACATTTTTCTCCGGCTCTACACAATTTTACCCCAACTGAGCAACTGGCCTGGGGTGATTTGAAGAACCCCAGTGCTAGAAGTCCATCTACTGTCTGTCTCCATCAAAGCCAGATATTGACTCTGGCAAAAATCCAGTCCATTATTAAACACAGCTCTGCAAACCCTTTATAGATATGCTTACAGCTGCACATAAATACACGTTTCACAGAAGATTAACAGAATGTACCAGTATCTGTAAAAGACAAGCCTGTCTAAGAATCTGAATGTTGAGAAGTTTTGTCCTGACTAGGAAAAAGAGGCTTTCCTGACTTTCTTGTGGCTTCTTCAGTACTTTAGTCTCTGCATGATCTAGTGTAGTTGTCTTACTATTTTTAAGAATTTGGAATCTGCCTGTAGGATTTGTGTGAACTGGTCTTTGCTGCAGGTCTGCCTTTCCCTTGAATTTGAGTGGTGCTTGTTTGTATATTAGTGCATTGAGAATAGAAAATCAGCATGTTGTTTGGGCTGTGCTTGTGCTCATCCCGTCTCCTGATATATAATGGGTAAAGCAGAGAACTGGAGGACAAAAGATTTAATTTTTCTCCCTTCTTCTGATGCCAACAGTAACATGGTTTGGGCAGGTCGCCTCAGCTGGTGAATTTCTGAAGATGTGCTCAGAACCAGCCCAACATTCCTGTTAATCTAAGGACAGCTAATGTTTGGGGAAGTGGACAGTGGTGAGGGATCAGTTCTTGATGCAGGGCCACCCCATCCAGGTGCAGGAAAACTTTGTCTCAGACTGCTGATGTGAGCTCCTTTCAGATGTGCAGAGTATATAGAGCTCAATTTTGCAAAGGCCCTTCATGTTTCTTGTGGCCTTGATGTGTTAGTTTTAGGTGCTGATCATTAGAAGTGGTGATGCTGAGTGCTGGAGAAACCAGAGCCTTGAGGACCTGCCAGGTTCAACTCCAATACTCAGTACTTGGGCTGGGTACTCTTTGCTCCCTGCTACTTGTGGTGACAGTCAAATACCAAGTCAAGGTGATTTCTAAGGTGTGTTTGAAAAGCCTAAATTTTACCTTAGTCCCTTGGGATTGGTGTTTCTCACTGACTGTCTCTGGGCCTTTACATCAGCAATAGGAAACCCATGGCTCAGACTAGGACATATGTGTTATCTAGATAACCATAGTAATGACTCTTCACCTTGCTTCATGGCAAGATGCTGAACCATTTAGTTCCTTCCCTGTGGCTTCTCTTCCTCCAGTCAGGGACTGTTCCTCCTCTTCTTTCCCCAGTTTACTTAGCTGACTACAGTATCTCCCGGTGCTGAAGGTGGAGAGAGACTGCCAAAGTACAAACTGTAGCCAGGCTGTTATTAAACCTGCAGGATTATGTGTCTGACTAATCCATGAGTAATCCCTGTCCTTCTGCTGCAGGCTTACCGGTATCTCACCCCATATACCCCCATCTGCATTGCAAAAGCTGTGAAGAACACATCAGAAACAGAAGGCATGAGAAGAGCACACGTAAGTGGAGCTTTGAGGGCCTTCTTGCACATAGCAGGGGGTTTGCTTTACATTTATGGAAGGAAATGACATTTTTCTTTCAGTTGTAGTGATGGAATTAAAAAGCAGATAAGAATTTGGATGGCAGATAAAAATTATTTTCTGTCAGACATCTACTGCTGACTAAGCAGTTTTTTTGCTTGTAGAGCATTTCCTTGGAGTGAAGGGCAACATTTGTAATAGTGTGAGGAACCAACCTTGCTCAGTTGGAAGACTGTGCAGTTTTGAGAGGTGTTGTTTAAAGTATGGACCCTCAAAGGGATGTTCTTTCCCCTTTGCTAATTCTGTTGTCTTTCTCAGTGGAGTCTTCAAATTGTTATCACTTGAATAAACACAGCCTAACACAGAGAAATTCTTCAACACATGGTGCATAACACAGGCCAAGATGTTCAGAAGTAGCCAGTGTCCTCAAAGCACTCTGCTTTTGTGTTATTGTCATGACACCCTGGAAATGAGGGTGATTTCCCAGCAAGCTTCTTATTTTTCAGGCAAAGCAGCTGCCTGTGAAATATTTTCATGGTGGGGCTGAAGTTTTCTTATTTTTATTTCCTGTTAATTTTCAAGCAGCAGATTTCACAACAGGAGAAATGTGCCAATTAAAGCAGTGCTGGCAATTCTGAATTTACCCCATATTTTTCTGCATAGCTTCTTGGGAACTGCTACTTTCTATTTCAATGCTTTTCTTTCCCTGTTAGTTAAGGGCAAGTAAAAATACTTGTACTGAGCAGAGACAATTTGTCACTTGACACCCAAGGACAAAACTGTGCCTTGCTTTTGTATACTTGTTTTCTGCTTCTTGCCCCTGCATGCTGGAAGTGTGTAGAAAAAAGGAAGAAAAATGGGGGCCATCAGGTGGGAGAGAAGCCAGGAGCTTCGTGACAGAGGCCGTGCAATGCCCTTGTGTCCACAGGGCATGTTCTGCTCTCTGTCATCAGAGGTGTCATGTGGGCACCTTCCACCATCTGAAATGCAAGATCTTGTGTATTGAAGCAAAAGTGATTTGAAAGTCATGTGTGGAGTAAAGCCAGTGTTTACTGACTACTTGGTAATTCTTCACAGTAAGATACTTAGCAGTAAACCTTTATTAACATTTAATTGTCTAGATACATTTCTGGTGCTTGTATTAATTACAGGATACAGAACCTGGAAAGACCTTTTAAATTATGTCTTAGTTTGTGTTTCTGAAACTTGCAGGTCAAATCCTTTTGCACCAAAAGCTTTTTATACTGCATCTTGGTAAATATCTTTTCTACTCAATTTCCTTTTTGTTTAACATAGATTAAAGATGCTGTTGCCTTATGTGAGCTCTTTAACTGGCTGGAAAAAGAGGTAGTGTATTATTTTTTTTAACTTGGAGATTTTACTGATATATAAAATTCTTCATTAAACATAAACTTTTTTTAATGTTCTTTATAGTGCCTTTCTAAGTGAGGAAACAGTTGGGATTTTATCTGGGTTTTGGGGGCATTTCAGTAATCCATCCAAGGCTGAATGATTTTTTTGAAAACATATTCCCATTCATTTTGCACAGACCAAAGCCAGAGCAAGTGAGAAATTACCACAACAGGTTTCATGTAGTGTTAATGTTTTGTGGTGGTTTGGTAGTATAAATTCTGAAATAAGCTCCATTTTGGAGCAATACTTTGGAATTATTCTCATGACAATCAGTGTTGTTTGGCAGCGTGGGCAGATTTATGAATGAAGAGGTGCAGTCATGTCCATGTGCAGTGAAAATGGGGTAAAGACAAATCTCATGGTTTCTCTGGGTTAGAAGTACACAGTGAAGGCCTGATGACTTCCAAAAGGTGCCTTTTTACATATCTGAATACTTAGTTAAGTCTGCCCCAGGGGTTATGAAACCTAGCTCTTGCTCCTATTGCCTGTTATCCAGTCCTGGAGAAGTTGTGTCACAGATTTTAATTTATCAAACGCCTCAAGTAAAGTTTAACATCCTTTGCTTTTCCTGCAACTTCTTCCATTTCTGATGTAAAGGCATTCAAATACTTCTAATATTGGTCTGTTTGAGAGAACAGTTTAAGCTTAGTGTAACCTGTCTGTGGAGAGATATTTCCTTGTAAGATGTTAATCTGCACATACCCCAGTGGCTGCTCCCTAGCCAGGGTTCAGCAACGCTGCTGTGAACAGTCCTGCTCTCGCCTCCCGTGGCCTGCTCTGCAGTGCTGGTTTGTGTTTGCCAGTACTGAGCAGTGAGGACAAAAAACCTGGAAAGATGCCACTTCAAGATTGGGTTTAGTAATGCACAGACAAGGCCCAGAGCTTAAGCACATAGCATTTTCTTTGCTTATTGATGTACTAATTCAATCTACATCTTTGTCCACTAGGTTCCAAAGGGGACAGTCACAGAAATAATTGCTGCAGACAAAGCAGAAGAGTTTCGCAGGTAAAAAGTAAATCCCCTGTGAGGATGTTTTCTGGGTTGCTTTGTGATCCTTTGTTTTTTATTTTATTTTATTCTTTAGAAATCCAGCTTACAGATAGGTTTTACATGAGGACAAATCATTACTACAGTATTTCTTTGAACACTTGAAAGAGCTGGGGTACAACTGGGTCTCTTGGGAGATACAATTCCCAGCCCACTGGATCCTGTCTGCTTTCCTTTTGAGATAGCAATGAGGAGTTCTGCAGGTTAGAACACTTAAATATGAGAGACAGTGACTTTCTTACCACAGAGGAATTGATACAAGAGTTAGATTTACTCCTCTTTTGATGGAGAATGAGTACCATTTGTGTTGAGAGTACTCCCATGTCTGCATCAACAGGACCTTTAAAAATGCCTTTGAGTTAACAAGTAACTAAGACATAGTTCAGGACATGTCTTCTTTGCTTGCTCTGGGTGGTGAGGTCTCTGCTTGTAAGGAAAGGGTAGAGATGGAAAGCAGGTTTCCACGTAGTTGGGAGGATAGGCCTTTGATCTGTACAGTTCTCCTACCCAAGTGTGTGTGCCCAGATGGCTTCCTAGGCTAAGGGGAAGTCTGAGGTTCTGGAAAATTGAGGAAATTCGTGCCTGGCATGCTCCTCTTGCTTGTGCTGTAGTGATCACAGTTTTTTCTTTCAGCCAACAGAAAGACTTTGTTGAATTGAGTTTTGCTACCATATCAAGCACAGGTCCAAATGGAGCCATCATTCACTACAAGTAAGAGAAACAGCTTCTCCTTTCATCCTTCAGCAAGCATGAGTGGTAATGACTGGTATAGCTTCTTTGTGGAGTCATGACAGAGGACTTCAGGGAGATGTAGTCACTGTTGATTGCTATCTTGCTTTATTCCACCAGAGCTTCCACACTCACCACGTAAGGATCTCTCTGTGCTGCAAGCATACGTGTATTATGATGCTGACCTGCTCAGGGGCCATAGAAAAGGGCTGATTTTGGGGTAGAAATCTGGGAAGGATGAGTATAAAGTGCAAACTGTTCTGAAATATGTCCAGAAACAGATGTTGGGGGTTTTGCTGGAAGCAACAAAGCTATTCTCTGTACTGTGATGCTGTTTACTGCAGACAAATGCGCTCTTCAGTGTGATTCCTGGCTCAGCATGTGTGGGATTTCCATCACTGCCACAAGAAATCAGAGCCAACACATCCAAGCTTGTACTTAATATGGTTTCTGGACTGCAGAAAGGGCTGAAGACCTTAAAACTGTGGAACAAAATCTTTGTGTTTAATTGAATAGGCCAGTTCCTGAGACCAACAGAACGCTGTCTGTGAACGAGATCTACCTCCTGGACTCAGGAGCACAGTACAAGTGAGTGGGATGAATGGTGCTGGTGTTTTCTGCTCCCAGTGACCACCTGTGGGGTCAGCTCGCAGTTGCTGTGCCAGTGATGGCAATGTGCAGTTTTGAGCCAGTGCCATTTCACATAGAGCCTGCTTGTTCTGTCCCCTCTGGGGCAGTTCGTGGGATTCTGTTTGTGGGCTAAGTGATCTGTGACAGGACACTCTGAGCTAGGCTCGGGACAGCAGGCTAGGGCTGCTCACAAGCCTTGTCTCATAGGGTTGGGAGGAAGATCTAAAAGTACAGTTTCCATCTGAGTCCCATTACCAGTGTGATGGTAGCTGTGCTCTAGCTGGTGGTGCATGTTTCTGTCTGTTGCAGCTCTGCTTACCTGGTGCATCGGTGTTAGAGCTGCAGGGAACAGGGAGCAGGCCTGACTGCCCCCATTTAGCCTTGGGCTTCCTGCACAGCAGCCTGCACAGCTGAGGGAGGCACCTACCCTGCCAGGATCTGCCCTTGGACAGATTTGACTGATACTGAGGTCAGAACAAAGCGGGGCAAAGGAGAAGCACATCACTGCCCTGTGGTTTTCTCTGCCTTTCCAGAGAGGAATGTAGAGGCAGGGCTTCTTATCTCAGTGGCCACTTGCGTCTCAGGTGTCTTTCTGGGAGGGCATCATGTCTGTTGACTCACTTGGTGCTGTTCTGAAAGTACCACTCAGTGGCCTCAATCTCTGCAGCTGTTTACTGTGGAACTCTGACTCCATGGAAAAGGAAAGAAATGATGTTTTTAACCAGTGTAAATAGAGGAGAAGTAGCTTGTTAAGAAAAATTCAGAACAGGCCTGGCTGCTCCTTTGAGATGAGCTTTGTCTTTAGAGCTGTGCATTTTTGTTATGTCAGGAAGAGCTTTGGAAAAGAATCATACAGACATCCTTTGATAAGACTTGTACAAGATCTTTTTTTTTTACTCCCCTCTGATGGCCTAATTAGCAATTTCCTTAGTGCCACTATGAAAAGTAGCCCTTTGAATACAATATAAACTGGACATCAATGGCACTTAACCCAGAATTGTGACAGGGATGCTCTGCTTGTCCCTGCTGAGAAGTTAAACCGTGAGCTCTTTGTGACCATGGTCTATGTGCTGGGGAAATGCGTAGGCACAGGAGCGAGCATTTCAAAGGGAACTCATTATTTCAAGAGCCACCGAGTTTTTGGCAGCAGACTCAAAATGATATTTGTAGAGGGAACTACTTAGAGCCACTTTCTGATGTCTCAGACTAACCCCTATTCAAATGCCAGATAACTTCTAGAAATCCTAGCATAAGACATCCTGAGGATGAAAGGGACACTACACTCCCTTACACTTCCTTTTCCTGAGCTCGTAGCTGTCATTTGTGCATAAATATATATTTTTAAGCTGTTAATCAATCATCTTCCATACAAACAGACTGAATTTGGCCTTCCCTGTTCTGTTGTCAATGGGCAAGTACCAATTGCTAAACCTCAAATTAACATAATTTTTATTACCAGTTTAGATTCTACTTTGCGAAGAGCTTTGGGATATTTACGGATGAAAGAAAACACGTTGAATTGTAAATCATTATTGCTACATATGGGACAAGTGTGTTCAGGAGCTTTTGAGATGAGGAATGGTTACATCATCAGTCTTGTTTAGCACAGAGCAGATGACTTTACCCAAATATGATTTTTGTTGGTTGCTACAGTGTGACTGAGTTTTCTCTGCATTCTCACTTTGATTTTTCTTTTTCACCCATCTCTATGCTTCCTGCATCTTTGTTTGCCTCTGAAGAGATGGTACAACAGATGTGACCAGGACAATGCATTTTGGCACACCCTCAGCCTATGAAAAGGTAAGTTGGCATCTCAGCATGGTTTGTGATCTGACCTTTATTATTAGAGATACTTCGATTAATAATGTGCCCCATTGCTATGCAGTCAAAGTGCTCTAGTATAATTTGTTTAATAATACATACCAGCATTTTGATAGCCTGATTAGGAGGCTGTCAGACTTCAGACTTCCAAAATATAAACTGTTTTATAGAATATCTTTCTGTCTTAAAATGCACACCTCTCATTTGCAAAGTGACATATCTCTGAGAAATAATAAAATCAGTGAGCTGAGGATAAGTATTGCTGGTTTGTCCAACATGGGAGTCGGGGGAGGTAATTTAGTGTAAAGCTCAGTGTCTAATCCCAGGCTGCAGTGGTGGTTTGTGCCTAGGGTATCATACCAAAAACAGTCTCAGACTTTTCTGAGAAGGTCCATGTTGGAATTTCAGCAGTATAATCTTGCTAGTTTTAAATTGCTTTTTAAATTAAAACTAATTTCATCATTATAGTTCACTCAGTGATGAAAATATACTTTGAGGTATGCTTGGGAAGTAAAACCACAGCCACAAAGAAAATCACTCATATAGGTCAGGTGAATCCTGCTGCTAAAATTGCAATCTGAGTTTGTGACACACACTTCATAAGATCTTCAAAGTAATTTAAATTATTTCTGCTCATGGTTTGCTTTGGCATTGCCAGACATAGGAGAGCATAAGCAAGTCTTTCCAGATCCTCTGTAAATTGGTAGAAGATACAGACTTGCTTTCTATTCCCGGGAAAGACAAAGTTTTGCCTCTCCCTGTTTACCTATGTCACACATTTCTTTGACAGGAATGCTTCACCTATGTTCTGAAGGGACATATAGCTGTGAGTGCAGCCATCTTCCCAAATGGAACCAAAGGTAAGTTGGTGAGTTGGAGTGTTTTGACTACTGCAGTGACCTCTGAAAAATCACTAAGTAGTCTGAAAGCAATGTCATGGTTGACAGGTCCGTATGTGTTAGGCAGATGTCTGTGCCTGTTTCCATCACAGTGTTTTGGATTCTAGATTACTGATGCCTTCTCTAAGCACCAACCAATGCTGAAAATGATGAGGAGGGAAGTCTGAAGGGTGTTCAAAATGCTCTGGTTCTAGAGTGACAGGGACTTTCATCAATCAGTGGCACTCTTAACACGTCAGTGGCCTTTCTGTGCTTGGAGGTTGTCTTTATGAATAAAGACTCACATGGCCCTGGTAAAGCAAAAGTCACTTTCCAGATTCAAAAGGACTGATTAATTCTCTCTGAGTTAACATGGAATTTCTTTTATTGGTGAGAAGCATAAGAAAATTACACAGAAAAGAGCCATTTTAATTTTGTGCAGAAACTGTGACATAACATCCACCCTTGGGGAGCTATTTTATCCATGATCAAACACCTTACACAAAGATGCCTCTTTTTAGAGTTTTCTCCAGTTTGCATTCTTGGATAGGTGAGGAAAAAGCAGCTGCATAGTGGTATGAGAAACCCCAACTGAAATTGAAGGGTGTCTGAACTTGGACATACTGGCTTGGTGTTTCCATGCAGGCAACAGAAATTCCCTGCATTCTGATTGAAACAATCTGAAATTACAATCCAGACAAGAATTCTGGCTGATTAGTTCACCAAATGCAATTGGTAAATCTTCTACTTTGAGTTCACTCAGCTGCCTTTTAAGAAAGATACTGACTACTCTGTGGGACATTGAACCACTAGATTCTGTCCTGGAAACCCCAGCGGAGCAAGTAGCAGTGCAATGTTTCTGTTACAGACCATCTTCTGAGGAGCTGTTGGAACAGGAGAGAGAGGGTGTCTCTGCAATTGAGAAAGGGCTTGAGTGTCAGACTTGCCATTATCTGTCCTGTAACTTCTAACTTTCAATTGACTTGCTTTGGTTGGTGGTTGAAATTTTTTGAGGGATGGTTGTGGGTTGGTTGTTTTGTTTGTCTGTGGTTTTTTTCTGCATGTTTTCCAGGTTTGAGCCTTCAGTGTGATTATCAGCATCTCTGAGAGACTCTGACTTGATCACACTCTCTCTCCATGTCTGGCTCTTCCCCTTGGCTTGCAGGTCACCTTCTCGATTCCTTTGCCCGTTCTGCCTTGTGGGACTGTGGTTTGGACTACCTGCATGGGACAGGACATGGAGTTGGCTCTTTCCTGAATGTACACGAGGGTCCCTGCGGCATTAGCTACAAGACCTTTGCAGACGAGCCCTTGGAAGCTGGCATGATCGTCTCTGATGGTACTTTGGTGATTCTCTTGGCTTACTGGGAGGGTCACAACAAACGCTTTAAGATTCAGAAGACAATAAATCTGACAATGAAGTAACTGAAAGGTGGGGGTCATAAGTTCTGGTCCAGTGTCTGCAGTTTGTTATTTTGTCTTTAAGATGTCTAGGTAAAGACCCCTCATTTTAACTCTTTCACCTTCCATAAAGCATCTTTGCAGTTGGGTGCTGCAGGCCTGCTTCCTGCTCTCTACAGTGCAAACCCCAGCAGAGCTGTGCTGCTGACCAGCCCAGCTGTGGCATGCTGTCTCCCATTCTGCAGTGGAAGAGCTGGCTACAGTACAAGGTGGACACCAAGGTTTCAGGAGCTAATCCTGCCTTTGCTATGGGCTATTTGAGGCAGCTGTTAAATCTTTACATGCCTTATTCTTCTGGTAGTAAAATAGCAATCTGCTGGGGTTTGCTGAGAGACATTTCTTCAGGGCTGCAAAGTCCTTTCAGAGACTCAGGGGAGCACTCTTCAAGCATTCCAGGGAAGGGTTTTCCCACCTGCCTTTCATAAAGACATGAGTATTTTCAGAGTTTCTGGTGTTTGAAACACATGCACTGTGTGCTCTCTCTTGACTTGTAAGGAGATTCTGTGAGCTTGAGGGCTGCCTGTCTTATTTCTCCTCACTGAGAACTTCTGCTGTCACCTTGCTTGGGGCTTCTGTGCAGATTAAGTAGACTCAGAAATTTGTTTGCCTCTGTGGATGCCTGATGTCAAGATTGTTTAGTGACTTCTGTGGACTAAAGTGATGGAGGGGAAGTTTGGCCACAGGGAGTATCTGCAGAATGCAGCTCTGAGGGTTAGTTAATGACTGTCTGTCTTGGCAGAGCCTGGCTATTATGAAGATGGGTCCTTCGGGATCCGAATAGAAAATGTCGTCCTCGTGATCCCTGCCGAAACCAAGGTGATTGACCTGCTCAAGAGCACCTTTCTTCATGACTCACTGATTGTAAAACTTAAAGTACTGGAACTTGAGGTGGGACCATGCTGCAGACAGTTGGAATCCTACTCAAGACTTCTGGTCTCCAAAACCCCACTTTGGTGAAGACTGATTCTAAGTCTCCCTTGCTAGTGGGGGCACAGAAGACAGTTCTGCTTCTGTAGTTTCCATAGATTGAAATGTATATGTGAGAGTTGTTTTAAAATGTTTTCTGTCTGGATGTCAAAGAACAGAAATATCTTTATTCAGCCCCTTGAAGTCATTCCTGTAGAGTTGATTGATCCTCTCAACTTGGGATTTTGTTCTCTGAGAGTCCTCAGCGTCAATAGAAGCAAAACTGCAGACAGGTTTTGACATTATCATTTTCAGTCTGGCTGGGTTGTGATTTTAGAAATGCCAAAGTGAAAATGACCATATAGTCATCAAGCTGAGTCCTGTACAATTGTGACCTGGGACAAAGCCTTTAAAAAGTCACTATTTAAATTAATAAGGTTTATATTGAGATTCTTTGCTTGAGCTCTGTGAAAAATGTTGTTGTAAGTTGCTGCCCTCTCATCTGAAAGTTACATGACTTGTTTTGTAGCAATGACATGAACTGAGGAGTTAAGTGTGATTTGGGTAGAGCTGTTTCTAAAAGTTTATGACCCCATTTGTATTTCTCATGCAGTACAGTTTCAAAAACAGAGGGAGCCTGACTTTTGAACCTTTAACCCTGGTTCCAATCCAGACGAAAATGATTGATATTAATTTGCTGACCCAAAAAGAGGTAAGTAAAACAGTAGGTTTGCATTGCCTTCTTTGCACTAGAATCAACTTGTTCTGTTCAATTCACAAGAACCACTGGCCTCTGGTCCATTTCATAGATCCAGAGCATGATCCTGAGAAATCTATTTTTATTTTTAGCTCGATCCGGCTTCGAGTGGGAGAGTGGACTAGATCTGCTCTCCAGAGTTCCTTCCAATCTTAAATTTTTCTATGATTAAGGTAGTGAGGACCCCTCCAATTATGTTGTTTTGGTAGTTCATTTGATAGGTTACTTGTTACTGTCATCTCTTTTCCTACTCCTGCTTTCATTTGCTTCTGTGAGGATCTCGTTCTGTCTCCCTAGTGGCCTACACTAATGACTGTCCCTTGTCTCTGTCTACTCGTGACCAGTCCCATCCAGACACACCACATTCTGTAGTACATATGGACACTGAGCAGACATCAGTGATACCCACTCACCAGCATTTATTTCTTAAATAGCTTCATACTCTGAACGTTCTGTTTAGGTCTCCCACTACCTTCACCATGACATGTTTCATCCTGTTTTTCTACCATACTTTGTTTTCCCTCAACCCATCCTTCTTTTCTAAATGATAATCCTATTTGCATTTCCTTTTCCTGAAGAGAACTGAGGAGTACCAAGATTTGCCATGAGGTTACATGTTCAGATCAGCTGGGCAACTTGTGTCTGAGGACTGTACTCTTCAGTTACAAATTTGCAAACTATTTACTAGACTGTGACGAGGTGGCTGTTCTTGACTTGCTGGAGGCAGCAATTTGTGAACAGTTTAAATACTTGTCAGTTGAACTGAACCTTGGCTCCTCCAAAAACCTGGGACAAATTGCTTCAGTTCCTCCCCTCATCAAATGTACAGTATGCGCCTCCATATTATAGAGGTCTGTCTCTTTGGGCAGGATCCCATCCCAGCCTAACATCTCA
This sequence comes from Corythornis vintsioides, assembly GCA_025447755.1. Lineage (NCBI taxonomy): Eukaryota > Metazoa > Chordata > Aves > Coraciiformes > Alcedinidae > Corythornis > Corythornis vintsioides. Next base: position 530 of record JAOEGS010023607.1, on the reverse strand, counting down.
GTCCCAAGGAGCACAAAGGCCTACAAATATCTTTGGCTGTACAGAAGTTGTAAAGGCACCAGTTCTTCTATGTTTATATTGAATGTCATACCCCTCCCTTTCTCTAGTGTAACTGGGTGAACGACTACCACCAGAAGTGCAGGGAAGTAATTGGAGCAGAACTGGAGAGGCAAGGCCGGCACGAAGCTCTTCAGTGGCTCATTCGGGAGACAGAGCCTCTCATCAGAGTTCAGTAGCACCACAGTTGTCTGCGGTGTGTCCAACAGGACCTCTTGGTGTCACAATATTCTGTCTTCTTGGCCCTGACACCACTGGGAGAGTGTTCTACAATAAACCTTTGGCTATCAGGAGGGGATTTCATGCAATGTTTTTCTCCCAACATGTGCGGGTAACGTGGGGGTAAGGAGGGTTGCTGTCTGAACAGGTTTTGTTGATTTTTTTTTTTTTTTTTTTTTTTTTTTTGGGTGGGGGGGTTCAAAAAATAAAAACAAAACAAAAAAAAAAGAATTGAGCCACCACACATGAGGCCT